>JANBOK010000298.1:0-17116 GCA_027595805.1 Coemansia sp. Benny D160-2 | reverse complement strand
CAACAGCAACAGCAGCAGCAGCAGCGGGTGCAGAAACAAGAACACCATCAGCATAACATCGAAGGCGGCGGTGGGTCCAAAAATAGCTGACATCTGAGCTGATGACTGTTGCCGCCTGTTTGTTTGACATAGATTATCTTTTCCTTTTCATTCTCGCATGTTCCTTCTAGGTTTTGTCAGGTGAGGTAACAAGGAGATCTTGATGAGAAAGGCGTAAACTGAGGCTGGCCAATCGCGAGAGATGTGGGCAGCCAACTCTCCGGAAATTTCGTAAACAAGTGGCATCTCGGACTAGCCGATCACAATGAAGCTCCTTGTTTGCATTGTTTGATGGTTCTGGGAGAAAAAGCTGGCAGCCCAAAGATGGACACTGACAGCTAGCTTTATATGGGGTTTTTTCTAGCAGACACGCCTGGAAGCAAAGAAGCATTGCAAGAAAAGACCTGCTGGAAGAGACGGCATCGGGCTGGTTGGTGGAATTGTATTTAAGGGCCAAGGCAGAACGGCAGTTTGCAGCTTTCTGGTTGTGTTGGGTTAAAGATCATCTTTATACGTGTTTTGGTTTCCCAATCAGTGACGGCTTCCTGCTGCACCAGCGCAACAACAACAGTCCGCGATCGCCTTTTCGTTCTCGTCTCTTTGCCGTTTACCGGTCTTTCTCTCCTGCCCTCTTTCTGTTTGGTTTTTTCTCTGCTCTGCTTATTTGCTCCTCTTTACTTTACTTTTCGCTTTTTGTCGCTCTATTTATTTTATTTTTACATTTCGAAGGCATCTGAAGACTAATCTGCCCCGTTGGCCATTACATCCGGGAACTATCAGCAAAATGGGGCTTCTTCAGACAGGTTTGGAGGGGTTCTGGGGGCTTCTGGCACAGTCGCCGCTGGGAGGCACGGCAACCGCGGTGATCATCGTGGTAGCAACAATCCTGGCGTGGGCGCAGCTGGAGCAGATGGTGAACCGCAATGCGTCGGAGCCGCCGGTTGTGCGGTACTACGTGCCGTTCATTGGGTCGATGGTTGAGTTTGGGATACATCCGATCAAGTTCATCCGCAAGCACCAGCGGCAGCACGGCAACTTCTTCACGTTCCTGATGTTTGGGCGGCGGATGACGGTGTGCGTGGACATTGATGGCAACGACTTTGTGTTTAACGCCAAGCACTCTGCGGTGACGGCGGAGGACGCGTACAACTCGCTGACAAAGCCGGTGTTTGGCGAGGGCGTGGTGTACGATGTGCCGAACGCAGTGCTTATGGAGCAGAAGCGCATGGTCAAGGCGGGGCTGTCGATTGAGAACTTCCGTGCGTACATCCCGATCTTCATTGAAGAGGTCAACATGTACGTGGACAAGCACTGGCGCGACGCCGAGGGCTCGGTTGATCTGCTGCAGTCGATTTCCGAGATGATCGTGATGACGGCGTCGCACACGCTGCTGGGCCCCGAGATCCGCGCCAAGCTGTATGAGGGCATTGCCGACCTGTACCACACGCTGGACTCTTGCTTCACGCCGCTCCACTTCCTGTTCGAGTGGCTGCCGCTGCCGTCGTACTACGCATCCGAGAAGGCGCACGCCGAGCTGGACCAGATCTTCGCATCGGTCATTGCCGACCGCCGCACGAAGCCGGGCGACAAGCACATCGACATGCTGGATGCGCTGATGGCATCGCGGTACAAGAACGGCGAGCCGCTGAGCGACAAGCACGTCGGCAACATGCTGATTGCGCTGCTGATGGCCGGACAGCACACGTCGGCAGCCACCACAACATGGGCGATTCTGAATCTGGCAGCCAACCCAGACGTGGTGGAACAGGCGCGCGCCGAGATCGAGGGCGTGATGGGCGCACCAGCGACGGCTGTTGGCAGCGACATTCCGGAGCCGTCGTACGAGAACGTCAAGGACTTTTCGGTGCTGGACAACGTTGTGCGCGAGACGCTGCGGATCCGGTCGCCGCTGATCCAGCTGATGCGCAAGGTCGTCAAGCCCGTGGCCATTCCCAACACCGACTACGTCATCCCTGCCGGCAACTACATCGTGGCATCGCCCATCATCTCGGCCACCGACGAGAAGTACTACAAGGACGCCGAGGCCTGGGTTCCCAGTCGCTGGATCTCGGCTGACGCCGATTCCGCCGACCCTGCTTCTACCGACAAGGCCACCACAGACTACGGCTTTGGTGCTACCACCACGTCGGCGCGCTCGCCTACGCTCCCCTTTGGCGCCGGCCGCCACCGCTGCATTGGTGAGCAGTTTGCCTATGTGCAGATCAAGACCATCCTGTACACGCTTCTTGCGCGCTTTGACTTTTCGCTGGATCCGAAGCGCGGGATGCCCGAGCGCAACTACCAGTCCATGGTGGTTCTTCCCGAGGGCCCTGTTCTGTGCCGCTACAAGCGCCGTAGCAGCAACTAAGCCAGTCAGCCAGTCAAGCGGGGATGGAATGGAAGAGAAGGGATCGTCAGTGCCAATACCATTACCATTACCATCATCTTTATCTCTTTTTCTTATTCTGTTGTCTTGCTTCGGCTAATAAAAACGCCACCACCATTTGAGTGGGGCCCCTTCACGTGTGCCTGCTTGCCTGCTGCTGCCGAGGTTTTTCGCTTGTCAAAAAAAAAATTAATGAGCGATGAATGTTGACTGATTGATTGAGGATCCTCCAATGAAGCCGTAGCCGCAGTCACACTTGGCATG
Source organism: Coemansia sp. Benny D160-2 (assembly GCA_027595805.1). Lineage (NCBI taxonomy): Eukaryota > Fungi > Kickxellomycota > Kickxellomycetes > Kickxellales > Kickxellaceae > Coemansia > Coemansia sp. Benny D160-2. Next base: position 14,427 of record JANBOK010000298.1, on the reverse strand, counting down.
TGTCTTGTGGGGTGTTATATTATTAGTGATATCCTTAGACTGATAGACGAGAAAGAGAACGAAAAGAGAGAAAACGCTGTATGTGGGGGGGCATTGCGATATCAGCAGACACCAGTCAATAGATGTAAGGCACAAACTTCCAGGGCACAACGCGCATGTACTCGTCCCAATCGGCGCCGTACTTGCGTGCGCAGCGGGCGTCGTCACGACCAACACGGTGGACAAGAACAATGACAAAGAAGGTCAGATAGAAGTACGGGAAGAAGGAGCCAACGCCGGTAATCAGACCCCACGACAGCGCCATCGCGATATCGGCAGTGTAGTGTGGTTTGCGCACGTACGCATACCAGCCGTCAATCAGCAGCTTGTTTCCGTGGCGCGTCTGCAGGTACTTTGCGTCGTGGATGAAGCTCTTTGGCAGCTGCGGGAAGGCGTTGCGTTTGATCAGCGTGTTGTTCCAGTGCATGCGGAAGCGGTTGCGCTGCGAGTTGCCGGTGTCCCAGAAGAAGTAGCCCACAACCAGCAGCACGTAGCAGAACACCACCCACGCGGTCGAGAAGCCCATGGGTCCGTTCTTCAGCAGGTAGATCGACGAGTAGCAGTACGAGAACGGCACGCCCGCCAGGTTCCAGAACAGCAGGTACCAGCTCTCCAGCTCGTAGAAGATGTCCCACGACGTGATCACGCACTCCTCGCCCTTGTTGCAGGCGTTGGCGTACAGCCAGTGCGCGAGCACCATGAACGCCGACTCGGGCGTCACGTATCCAATCTGCTCGTACTGCTTGAAGGCGCACGACAGCGAGATGAAGAAGAGAATGGGCCACGGGATGCGCAGCTCGGTAAACAGCTTGAGATCAAGCGACCCGATACGCGGGTTGAGACACACGCCCATGAAGAAGTCGTACACGACGTTGCCCGAAGCGCGGTGCTGCTGGCCACGCGCCGCCGTGATTGCGTAGAGAGCGCCGGCCAGCACAAAGCTCCAGATCATGGCAACCGACATGATTGGGCCCAGGTTGTCAATTACCTGTGTCAGCCGGAAGATGCCACTGAAATGAAGAACCAGCGACGTAATAACGGCAATCCACCACGACCACAGTGCGTTGCAGTTGTACGCCAGACGCTTTCCGCCCAGACTGGGCAGCTTGTATCCGAACATGACGGGACCTGGGCACACGTACGCGAGCCCAACCATGAAGAATGTGAATCCAAGGTAGATTCTGGCACCCGTCCACGACGGCGCCGCAATTTCCCAGTAGCGCGCTCCCATGCGGCCCACCCAAGCACCAAAGTCACCCAGCGAGTCGGGCCCCAGGAAGTGGCCGCCGTTGTCGTAGACGCACAGATACTGGTACGCCATCAGCAGCGGGAACCCCACAATCATCGACGCCGCTCCAATCGGCCCGCCAAACTCGTACACAAAGTTGCTGTCCGTGACATCCTCATATGCCACATCGTCCCGCGGCTGCGACTTGGACGAAGGACTGTTGGCAGCCAGCAGGGAGTCGGAGCTGGATGCCTGCTGCTGCTGCTGCCCCTTCTGCTGCTGCTGTTCAGCGCTCATTATGCGGTGGCTTCTTGTTCAATCGCTTATCTAAAGAAGAGTCCAAATATAGCTGGGCAAAGTATAGAAAAATAATTGTGGACGGAGAAAGAACGGTATGAACAAGGAGAAAGAATACTAATAGGAAAGGAAATAGGAAGAGAAGCAGGAGACCCGGTGCTCGCAGAACAGACATAATCCGCCGTGGTCTATATATACAGCACAGCGGATGGACGGGATGGCAATTGACTGGCTGTCTCGTTGACTGCAAGGCGGCCATTGCGCAAGTGAGTGTGGTGCAACAGACACCCTGGCCAAAAACAAATACAAAAAAGAATGGACTGATTAGCACTCGATAGATGCCGTTGATGATATACGCCCGCTCGCCGCCTTTTGATGGAAAAAAGCAGGTGAAGTGGGCGCTTTTGGTGGGTGGGAACACGAAGATCTTGTAAAGCGCACAGCCCAAATAGTTGCTGCTGCACCCTCTTCCCCCACGATTCCCGAATTCCGCCCGTGCCCATGTCAAAAGGAGAAAATATACCGCCTGCAAACAAAGGAAGCCAAATGGGCACATCAATGCTATCCCATGCATGGGCCAAAATATTGGGCAGCAACAGCCTCAGAAAGAAACGCTGCAGCAGAGACTTCCCCTCTTTCTCTCACTTATATCGAAGACGGAAACCGGAAACTCCACTTGCAAAAAAGGTAACACATATGGTTACACTGTAGATCGTCAATCAAGGCTTTTCGCGCTTCCCCTCCCCCGCTCCCAACAGATTGGCGGCCTGCAGGAAAAAAAAAGCGAGGGAGATGAAGCAAAGATGTCGAGGAGAGAATCAGAGCTTACGGAAGCTCCTGTACGCTGGCACCGCCCGCGCGCGCTGAGTCAGCAGCACGGTGGGCGGCTCCAGAGTAGAGCGGCATCGGATCGACATTGGCACACAGACTGTTTGCCAAAACATGATTCTCCACCTCAACCAGGTCCGCTGGAACGTTGCTCACGGCGCACGCGGAAACTTCGCGACGCACAGCAAGCGGCAGCGCCTCGGCAATCTGCGAAACATCCCAGTTGTGCGCCAGCCGTCCGAAGCGGAGTGCGAATAGTCGCGCCGCGTACTCGCCATACAGGCGGTTGCGGTCCTTCTGCACCCGACGCAGCGGAGCTCCGGCCGGCAGACGGCAGCATGCGTACTGCGGCGACCGCAATATGACATGCCGGCCGGGGTAGTTGGCCTTCAAAAGCGCTACAAGATCGTCCAGCTGCTGCGTGTACTCGAGGAACGGTGTCAGCGCCGCATCAAGCGTGCCCAGCCCAACAATTACCAGATCCGCCGACGGATACGCACGCAGCGCGGCAGGCTGTAGCGCCTGGCGCCAGTCGGCGGCACCGTTGTAGGCGCTCAGACCCTCCCAGCGGTGGTAGTAGATACGCGCCAGCGGCGCAAAGGGCGCCAGACGCCGCATCCGTCCGTTCTCGCGCACAGACCACCCGCCGTCCTCATCGTTCAGCTCGATCAGCGAGTCACGCACTGCGTTCTGTCCCGTGAAGCGCGGGAAGATCTCGCCGCTGTCGTCGCATCTGCAGTGCTGGCGATACTGTGCGCCGTTGCTGCTGCACCACTCGCCCAGGCTGGTGATCTTCTTCAGTGCGCGCCGCGTGCCGGTGTCGCCGAACCAGTGGATGGTGTACGCCTCGGTCTTGCTACCTCTCTGAGGAGCGTGCGGCCGCTCGCTGTCGAGACACCGCAGAAACTCGCTGTTCGAGAGCTCCCGCAGGCGGCACTCGAACGGCAACCACACGCGGCCCCTGTATGTTGGCAATCCAATCACGTCACGCCCATCGGCAGCGGCAGCGTCGGCGGCCACCCATCTGCCGGGCTCATCGGCGCGAGTGCACGCGGGCAGCGCGCGGTAGTTGCGCGGATGGAATCTGCTTTCCAGTGGCACTGCAACACGGATCACGGTGGGCGCCGCAACATGAATCGGCTCCGGCGCATAGCGTGTGGGCACGGGCGTCGGTGGCTCATAGTTCCACTGAGCGTCGCGGAACTCGACAACGCCAGAGATTGCAAATACGTCGGCGTCATACAGCCGCACTTCGCCCTCGTACACGTGCACAGCGCGACGCTCGGCCATGCGCATGTGCGGCGCCGCTGCCATTGTCACTGGCACGCTGATCCCAGTGCTGGCGCCGACTGCATCAACCATCATCGAGTCCCACAGCCCCGGATGCCCGGCCAGCGGCTGGTGTCTTTCCACCACCGCCGACGCTTTATCATCCAGCCCAATTGCTTCATTTCCCGGTCTGGCCGGCGGAACAACCACGCGAATGCAGACCGCTTGTCCGGCTTCCACACGCAGTATGCGGACCTTCTTATCTTGCTCGTCTATGAGCGCCCCCGCAACGAGTGCAAGCGGCTGCGTTCTGTTTCCAAAATCGTGTGTGAAAACTGCCGGGTCGATCTGCGTTTCCGCGCAGCTGTAGCTGTTCCCTGGTCTGTGCATCGTCACGGTATCCGCTGCCCTGTGCTCCTGATATACCCGTCGCAGTCCAGCTGCGATGTACCACGTAGCTGTCAGTAGCGCAGCCATTACAAGGAGCAGCACCATCTGCTGTCTGCGCCGTAACCGCACCGGAGCTCTGCCGCCGCCAAAGCTGCCTATTGTTTTCCCAAGTCCCTCGTTGCTTGCCATTATTTCCCGTATGCAGTGAATGCGTGCGTTTCGTACAATGAGTTTGGTGTGGTGTGGGGATATGTGCTGCAAATACAAGAAAGGACCGGACACTCCTTCAAGAGGTGCAATAATAAAAAAGACCGCCGTTGTGGTATGCAGCAAAAAGAAAAAGGAAGAAGTGTATGAACGTAAAGTGTATATGGAGACAGGAAACTGAAATAAGAGGAAATGAAACAAGAAGCACGCCGCACGACGCATTCATTCATCTATCTCGTTCGCTCGAGCAGTCTGGAGAGCTTATTTCTTTCTTTTTCTAGAACACGGCAGAGCAGCCAACTGACCACAACTATCTGTGCATGGGCGCAAAGATGATATTGATGATGTTGCTGTTGCTGTTATTTCTGTTGCTGTTGCTGTTTCTGTTGATGCTGTCGTTTCGGGAGACGCTTTTACGTTGTGGAAAAGCACGCATGCAAGCAGCCGCTTTCTACAAAAAGAGACAGCAGACAGAGGAATAAGAGTGCTGCCACCGCCAAAGCCTTGCTTTTCTTTTCCCCTATTTTTCTATTTTGTAAATTACATACGACAAATAGGAAAATAATTACAAAACCCAAGGAAAAGGTCCAATGCGAGCTCCGCATTAGAATACGGGCACGACGTAATCGCGCATAACAGAACACCCTTTTATTTTCTCCGCCCACCTGCCCCCCTTTATCTCTTACTTTTTTGTTTGCTTGTTTGCTTTGGCTTGCTTTTTTTGGTTTTTTGTTTGTAAAAAGAAGCTTCTGCACAGATTCACTTCTAGTGAAAAAAGAGACAGCCAGCAGCAAAAGAGACGGTTAACAGCCTACTTCTTTTGGCTCAAGGCATCAGAAATGGGATATATGGTGGCTTTGGCTTTTATGTTTCTATTTACATTTATGGATGGCTTAGCGTACAATATACACATCCTTCCGAACGTTATCAACATTGTCCATGTTGTGGACGCACATCGATCTTTGGCTGGTGCCCTCAAGAAGAAGGAGAAGGAGAAGAAGCAGCAAAAGGAGAGCTGAGATCTTTATTGTGCTTTGCAACTCTTTGCCACGCGGTCGCCATCACCATCATCACCATCATCATCACCATCATTATCACCATCATTATCACCGCATTGCTGGACATTGCTGGCGCCAAGGCCACCCGCATTCTCACTCATCGACCCAACGACAAAAAATGGACAACAATGAACACATATGGCTCCCCTCTCCATCCCCGCTTAAAGACACCGCCATTTGTCATCATCCAACCGCCACTCTTGCTTGTCCACAAGTGGTGGACGAACCGTTGTGTGTTGCAGATCATCTTCCATCACATCCTCTTCGCCATTGCGTCAGCCTCGAGGTTTCCTTCATTTCTGTCTATCTACGGAAATAATATCTACATATATCCGGCCGCTTCAAGATCAAATCAACCACAATCCTTGATCCTGATATGTAGAAAAAACCTTTCTTTTGTTTTCGACTTCCGAAAAGCAACTACAACAACATAAAGCAGCAGCTGCGTCAGGTTAACGTAAACAAACACGGGTGTTTACTTTTGTGCTATCGTAAACAAAGTCCTACTGTTGTTATCGGCTGTCTGGGGGAGGGAAAAGGGGGCGGCCAGACACTGATTGATCCCTGCAACGGCACAATTAGAACTCACACGGCAAAAGAAAGGAAAAACGCGACTTGTTCTGTGTTGCATTGAGCTGTACTGCTCAGCTGGCTCGTCCCTCTTTCATTTTTATCATTACAAATCTGTTTACCACAGCACTTTGCATTCTTTGTGAATCTCCCCTACGAGAGAATGCGCTTTGCAGGCCTGGGACGCGTTGGATTGCAATTACTGGTTGTACTGAACTCTGATAAACACACGCAAAGGCATTGTATCTGGCTCATTGCGCTCTTTCAAAAAGAAAGGTGAATCTCAGACAGCTCTTTTGGCTTCCCTGCCTTCCTTTCTTTCTTTCTCCATTTTTCTCTTTATTTTGGTCGGCATACAGATTTATCTATTTTTCTTTTTGGCGGACACTTCTTTTTATCGTAGCAACAACTATCTCGCTCAAGAACAAACAGCGCATACGCGACAAAAGAGCATATTGTCACTCAGCAGCCAAAGAAAAGCGATAATAATAAGAAAGGATGCCAGAGACATACCGGCTCAGCGACAAGAAGAACCCGTCGCTGTCGGGGCTCATCAAGCGCGTGGCGGCAGCCAAGCGCGTGGCAGTGGTGACGGGGGCGGGGATCTCAGTGAACTGCGGCGTGCCGGACTTCCGGTCGTCAGGCGGCGTGTTCCAGCAGATCCAGGCAGCGCACGGCGACATCGTAACAACGGGCCGCGATCTGTTTGACGCGTCGGTGGTGTTCCGCTCGGCGGCAGCAGCAGAGGTGTTCTACCAGTGGATGACGCATCTCCGTCGCACCTGCGCCGACGCGCAACCGGGCGTGGTGCACCGGTTTATCCGCAATCTGGCGGACCGCGGAGTGCTGCTACGCAGCTACACGCAGAACATCGATGGGCTGGAGCGCAAGGCTGGGCTTGCTGTGTGGGACCCATATGCGCCCAAGAGCTCGGCCGCCCACGTGCCGTGGCAGACCGCGCAGTCGGTGCCGCTCCACGGATCGATGGAGCGGCTGACGTGCCAGCTGTGCTCGAGCTCGCTGCACTTTGCCACGCATCCGAAGGCGGATGTCGGAGCCGGCGACGAGTGTCCCGACTGTCGGATGCGCTCCGACGCGCGGCAGGCCGATGGTCGGCGCTCGCTGCCGACGGGCACACTGCGACCAGCCGTGGTGCTATACGAGGAGCCGCATCCGCACTGCGAGGACATCGCCAAGATCATCGCCCACGACACGCGGGCGCTGGGCTCGCGTCGCGCTGCACTCCTTGACAGCGGTGGCATCAGCAGCGGGAGCAGTCGCCGGCGCGCCCCCTTGCCGCGGGACCCGCACAACGTCATTATGGTGTTTGGCACCACGCTGAAGGTGCCCGGGTGTCGGCAGCTGGTGCGGCAGCTGGCCACGGCGTCTCCCGCATCGACTATCACGGTGGTCGTCAACAACGAGCCCGTCTGCGGCAAGAGCTGGGACGGCGTGGTTGACTACCAGGTCGTCGGCGACGTTGACGCCTGGTGCATGCGCATCCAGCGCCAGTGGAGCCTGCAGCCCAAAATCACCCGCTGGGCCAAGACGCTCAAGTCGGCGGCTGACTCCTCTCGCTTGCCCGCCCAGAAGAAGAAGCAGCAGCAGCAGCCCCAATGCCCCAGCTCCGCCGAAAAGGAGAACTCCGCCGCCAGCGACCACAAGTGCACATCCAGGAAGCGGAAGCGCTCTGGCGCTGACCACGACGACGGTGGCGCCCAGCTGTCTCCTCCCGTCAGACGGTCTGTGCGCATTGCCGAGCGTGGGGGTCTGGACTTCTGCAGCCAGCCATCGCAGCACGCAGTCTACATCTGTATATAATCACCTTTTATTTCTCTCTCTTTCGCCTCTTCGCACAACCTCAGAATTAAACAACCCGTTCTTCCATTCTCTCTCTTTTATTGATGATTCTCCAGCCAGCAGATATCTACGCGGGGTGCTACTCGGCGCCCATTGCCTCCTGCATCTCCTCGAGCTCCTTGCGCATCGCCTTGACCCGTCGCAGCGCGCGAAGAGCAAGATCCCTGCGGCCGCCCCTCTTCGCCGCCAGCGCCCACTGCGTAGCCTGCTGCACCTCCCGCTTCACGCTTTCCATGTAGTCCTGGATCGTCAGCGTCCCGGCTCCCACCTGCGCCGCCACAACGCTCATGCGAAGCTTGATTGCTGTCTCCATCTCTCGCAGCAAGCCGGTCTGCTCCGTGTCACCCGTACCCGCGGCTTTCATCCGCTCGGGGATCTGCTGCAGCTCCATCTCCAGCACCGCATTTGACACAATGCCTTCCATCGAGTCCATCAGCTCCGCTATCTTGTCACCGGACAGCGCCGCCTCCTCTTGCTCTTTGCTTTCGTCATTTCCAGTCTGCTGTGGCAAATCGCTGCCACGTTTCGCAGGTCGTTCTTCCGCGGTCACTGCTGAATGCTCCTTTTGCGAAGCCTGTTCTGCAACGCCGGGGGGCTCGGCAGGAGCAGACGCAGCTGCTGTCTTTGCCTCGCCCTGGGTCTCAGACACAGTCTCTGTCTGCGTTTGGCCAGAGCCGCCGCCAATACTCGCAGTCTTATTATCGAGATATATCCATCTCTCGATGTGTGTCACGAGCTCGGCCTTGTTAGTCAGCGGCAGACGGAGCCTGGCAGCGACGTCAACAAATACCGGTCCGCCAATGAAAGGCCTGCCCATTCTGCCAGCCCCCTCCGAGACAGGTCTGAACTCCACCACGCTCGATACTTCGGACCGTGTGCGCAGATCCAGCAGCGGCACCGACGCCCTGCCAACCACCTGCGTTCCCCACAGCATGCCCGTGTACTTGTGCAGCTCAATCGTGAGCTTCCCGCGCTCAATCCACCGCTGCAACGGACGCGCGTAGTGTCTGTCAACAAATCCAGCGACATTGTGTGTGTAATCGACATCCACATCACCGGCCTTTTGCTCAAACTCCTTGTACTTTATCGTGCGCGTGTACCCCTTGTTATTGCTGTTGCCGCTGCTGTTCTTGTCGCGAGGCCACCCAATCTCCCACTGCACGTAGAAATCGTTCTTGCCTCCCAGCGTTGCTGCAAGATCGCCATCCGAAAACAAACGCTTGACCACTACTTGCAGCTCGCTGATCGATATGTCGCGCCTCTGCTCCACCGGTACCGTCCACTGCACCTCGCGATGCAAGAACGCCGGCGGTAGGCGCTTGCCGTTCGCCTCGAGCGAGATAACCGCTGCAAGATCTGCTGCTGATCGCTTCTTCAGCTGGTGAAAATCCACTGCCAGCGTCTTCTCCCCAGTCTTGAGATAATACGTTGCAAGTCTCGTGGCCTGCGTTACCTGGCTTTCTAGCTTCTGTTTCATAGCTGCGAAACTCGTGGCAACCTCTCCAAACTCGCTGTTCATCACCTCGATGTCCTTGAGTGTGTTGGGCTCAATCCGGGTGCCCTTTTGGCGCTGTGTAGCAGGTCTGGCAGTAGGCGGTGGTTTCCTTTGTGTTGGCTTCCCTGAGGTAGATGTCACTGCCGTTGAAGAAGGAGTGTTGAGGGATCTTCCAGTGCTTGTTCCTGGAAAAGCGCCGGGCAATAATTGCTCGCTGCTAGGCTTATATTTAGGGGCCGAGACTTCCAGAACAACATTATCATGCTCTCTTGGCAGAGCTTGATCTGTTGTTGATTTCTTCTGGCCGTTTTTTGCTTGCCCGGTCACTTCCTGCTTTCGACCAGAGTCAATTTGCTGCTCAGCTGTCGGTGCTGGCGCTCTAGGCTCTCGATGCTGCTGTTCATTCAAGGTTTCTGTTTCTAGGCCAGCCCGAGTCTGCTTCTGCGCAGAAAGCGGCTCTACTGGTGCGTTTTCCGATGAGATGTTGGTGGAGTACTTTGCTAGCTCTGCAAGCAGCAGGGGATCATTCATATCAGCATCGGTAACAGTGACGTTCTCTACAGCTTTGTCGTCTTCCTCGTGGTCGATATTAGCAGGATGATAGCCCATACCCGGAATACCATTGTCACCACTTCTCTGCGCAGACGAAGCAGCAGCAGCATTTGTTTTGGGTTTGGGTTTAGCGCTGTTGACCTGGCGACTTTGACTGGAACTCATCCCAGCCCCGGTTCGTGGAGGAACCTCGTCTACTGAATCGTTGTGGTGGTGGAGACCCATCATCTCTCTGCGCATTGCCTCTAGCTCACCAAGCAGTCCCGGGTCATTTAGATCAGCTTCGTCAAAGCCAACGTCTTCATCACCATCATCATCAAAGTCGCTATTGCTGATACCTAAATAACCCGCCGGTTTGTTGCTACTGTGCTGTGTGGTGTGTCGTGGTTGCTTCTGTTGTTGTTGTTGCTGCTGCTGCTGATAATGTTGTGAAAGATTAGGAGAGTTCTCCTCGTGTGAATGCTGTAGCGATTGTGAGTGTGGTTGTGGTGGTATCCTTGAAGCGCCTGCGCTGCTCTTCCGCCGCCCACGCCCTGTTATAAGATACATATCGCAGCGCCACCAATTGGCTGTTCTTTCGGAATCAATGAATAAGCCGTACCCGGGTTATCGTGTTTAACTAAAGAGCAAGACACGTGTAGAAAAAAGAACCTTTTGAACAGTGCTGTCTCTGAAGGCAGTGGTGATGACGCTAGCTCTAGCTGCTGCTGCTGCGGCTGGGAGCAATGGAAGAGGAAGGGCAGTAATGAGGCTAGCGACAATGCAGATATCTGTGCTTGTACAGAGGGAAATAAACAAACAAATGCAAATAAAGATGCTATTGTTATGCGTCGTTGAACTCGGAGATAAATGAAGAGAACAAAAATAAAGAATGAATAAACTAGTTAATAAGAAAAGCAGGAAACGAAAAAGGAAGGAGGCGCTGATTGACAAAAAAAAAAAAGTAAAACACATGCCAAGCTGGGATTGCTAGATTTGATCCGCGTTGACGCCTGATGACGCATGTCGAACCTTCGCTTCTTTTGAGGCTTTTTGTCCCATCGATTTCACTGATGAAACAAGGGAGGTGTGATGAGGTTGGGCGGGTGAGTGATTTTCAGTCTATCTTTCACTGCATGCACGTCCACCACATGAGAGAAGTGGAGTGGGAATGGGCGAGTGAGTCAAAATGTAAAGAGGGCAGAAGAGCTGCTGGAAGTGCTTTGTGATACCAGAGGGAAACGGGAAATGGAAAGGGCGCATCGATTTATGAATTGCAGCCATGTTCTGTCTCCCCCCCCTTTTCATGTCTGCTCCCGCAATTCTGCCCGTAGCGGCCGATTGAGGGCGATTGAAGGAGATAGAGCGAATTCCCTTCCCCACTATCCTGTTCGTGTGCTGGAGCGATGCTGTGGCTCTCCCTCTGCCAGACAGCGCCGCCCACTTAGCCCCTGCATTGCGCTGGCGTCAGACAAAAGAACACGGAAGCACAACAATCGCTCCAGACATACGGGGCAATTCTGCAAGCAAAAGCGTCGTCCGCGGCGGCAGTGAGAAGGGCATGCGGGAAGAAAGGAAAGGGCATTTTGCGCGCCCGCTTTAATGACATGCAATTTATGCGGTAGCCATGGCCATCCTGTGAACCCGTGAAGACCGCCACTCGCCGAAAATAGCAGGCAGCAAAAGAGAAAAGAGCTGCTTGTGAGCGGGTGTCACGTCATGGCTAGAAAAGTAAAGAAAGAAGTAAAAAGGGAGGATATTGAGGATGATGTGCAGCTGCGGCAATGACCTGTCAGAGTCAAAAGCCACAAGGCCAGCAGGAGCAGCAAGCAAGCGGCAGCAAAATTCCCCCACCCGTGTTTGGCCGGCCGGCATTTGCATAGGAAAGGCAAGCGCGCGCGGGGAGAAAAAGAGCTGCATGGCGGGCAAGCCAATGGCGTTGCCGCAATCGCTGTCCTGTCTGACTTGCGAGTCATGTTCGGAAGAGACAGCACACATGGGAAGGCGAAAGTCGTATAAATACGCGGAATCCAGTTCCGCCGCTCCGAAGCGCCCAAGACTGCTGTCTGCTCTGGACGCTTCTTTTTCTCTCTTTCAAGAAGGAAGGAAAAAAATAAAACCACCGCACATTTGCTATCCATCTGCTACATTGGCTCTAGATCAATCTCTAATATCTTTTTTGCTATTTCTTTTTTCTCACACCCCGCCGTCAGTGGCTATCCATTATCCATCTTTCGCTCGCTCACTCACTCATTCTTCTGCTTTATCCTCGTTTAATCAACAGCATCATTCAGCAAAAAACATTCAGATAATTGCTGAGCCGGAAGGGACTCACCAACTAACTAACTTTTTTGCTTCTGCGTCATCTATCATCGCGGCCATCTTTTAGTTAGTCGTGATTGCCACGAGTTCTGCCTTCAGTTCTTTTTCTTTCTTTTTGTCTATTGTTTATTCTTTTTATTTGCTTCTGCTTTGCTTTTTTGTTGTTGTTCTCTTTGTGTCTTGCATGGAAAACAACAACCTATTCTTCTTGAAAAGGGCTGCGCCTTGTATGACTTTAATAGCTAGACATCGCCGTTCCCCACTCTTCATCCAAGCCATTTAGCACCGGCTTTCTCTCTTTCTCTCTCCAAATTTTGTTGTGAATTGCAAAGCCAGCTTTTCACGAGCAAAAAAAAGCTTTCTTCTCCTTTTCTCCTCCACCACCTTGCTATACACATACACAAACTCCACACTGTAAAACACATGTATCTTTCCCTGCCACGCCAGCGGTCGTCCCGATTGCATGCGGAGCCCATTGCCGAACTCAGCGGGGTTGTGGCCTACAACAAGCCGACATGGCAGACAGAAAAGCATGGGACACGGAAGACACATTTGCCGCGGCATCCCGGGTCACAATCGCTACTGCATTACACCCGAAACATCCCCAGCCAAGCAACCACAACCACAACCACATCGGCTACGCGCAGCACCGGCAGCAATGGACGCAATAATGGCAGTAGCCATGAGCGGACACTAGAGATGCTCCGCAGTGTTCTGTGCTCTGCAAAATCCTTATTGCCTAGTGATTTAGATGCAGAAACGTGCAGACCCGAAGCAAAGATTGCCGTGCTACAGAACACGCCTGCAGGACTCGAGGCACATCGTGCTGCGTTTGTAGAGGCGCTTCGCGAGTTGCAGCTTCCAGGCGCAGAGTCCATTGCTGCAATCAACGCATTGCTGTGCAATCGTGTCAAACTGGGTCTCTTGGACGCAGTCAAGGCCAGCAACTACAGAACGCTGGCAGCACGGCCCACAAGCGCCAGCGATGTGCTGGGAGTTCCTATTGTTACTTTTGCTGATGTCGACGATGAGCAGCTGCGTGCCAACAGCAACATCTCCTCCTCGCTTAACTCGACCGAGTCTTCAGAAACCCTTGCATCAGACGATGCAGACGCATCTGCTGCCGACGATGCAGAGACAGCTGAGCTGCTGTACTCAATGGATGGCAATAGCAGCAGCAGCAGCAGCAGCAGAAGCGAGAGCCAGCCTGTGCTGAGCACAAAGTCAAGTCTTATAGAAATGTGGGCCACCAGCGGGTTCTGGCGTGGCGTGTCCACGCGCGCTTGGTCCGGCACCAGCTTTATCCAGGAACGGCGAAACACGTCCATTGGCTCTGGAAGCACGCTCACTGCCAGCGTGAGCGACGGCGATGCCGAAAACGACACCGCCAGCAACAGCAACAGCCAGCCATCGGCAGAGGCAGAGGCAGCAGGCGCTGTTCCGCCCATGGCGGATGAGCTGGGCGTCTGCTGGCCACTGGACGAGGCCTCAAGCGAGCGCGCCGGGTCGTGGGGCCACTTCTACGCCCAGCTGGGCGATGTGCGCGTGCCAACGCGTTTCCGCACACCGCACCAGTCGCTCGTAATGCTTGCGACCGAGCAGAGCATGATGGCCAGTGATAAGATCGTATGTCCGCTCAAGAACCGTCTGCAAGAACCCAATCCCCGTCGCCAGCTCTTCGAGGACCACATACGCGAGACCGGCCTTCTTCCGCCTCCACTGCCTACCGGCACCCACAGGCCACGGTCTCCGCTATGCAACCAGCTTTAGTAGCAGCTGTCCTTTCTATTCCCTTTCTGTGCGGCCCACACGTAGATGGGCCGTGTCGCGCAGCATGTGTTTAGACGGAGAGTGAGCGAGTTATGTGCTGCTGTACATCAAAAGCATCTCGGCTAAACCAAGCACATTCTAATATTCTGTACCAACAAAAGCCAACAAAACCTTTTCTATGTTTGCATATACTTTAAATAAACTGTAAGACTAAAAGCAACAAAAAAACACAAAAAATTCCAGCCATATCCTCAGATACTCAGCGAGACCATTATTTCTTTTGCACATTATAGATGAGATGGAATGAATGAATGGTATAAAAAGAATAAGCTAAAGAGGCATGGAGGCTAAAGAACAGAGGTAGCAGCAATAGCACACTAGAACATCCTAGAAAAACTACGGCTCATAAGATTGGTGCTGCTGCTGCTGCTGATGGTGGTGGTGGAATGCCTGAGGTGCCTGTTGAACCATGGCAGCAGAGTACATGTGTCCATTCGTCGCAGGGTGAGCAGGCATATGCTGCTGAAGCGGCGGCATTTGCTGCTGTTGCTGCTGTTGCTGTT
>JANBOK010000297.1:0-17139 GCA_027595805.1 Coemansia sp. Benny D160-2 | reverse complement strand
CTTATTCCGTCCAGTCCCAACTACTCATCACGCGCCCGTGTGTGTTTCACTTGTCTTGTTGTTTGTTTTTACTTTATTTGTTGACAACGATAAATGGGGCAAGTTGCCATTATATCCATCTATTACTAGTATCTGTCTCGCTATAACTCTAATTGTCAGCCTAATAAGACACAAAAGCACACGCCGGATAAAACAGAGGGGTTTTTTTATTTTGTTCTTGTCTCTCAGACACAGCATTAAAGCACATATTTTTGTTGTCTTCTCTGCTTGTTTTCCCATTCGCTTGTTTTGCGGCGCAAAGTCTGTCCTGCTACTTTTCTTCAGTCCAGCAATCCATCGGCCGTTTCGCTTGGTTTAAAGGTAATACATTCTCCAGCTTGTAGTTCTTTAAGATGTCTATTTTCATTTTAGCACAGCACGGCACAGATCCAGTGAGATCTGCTCACTCATCTGCGCCACACATATGCTCTACTCGGCAGAGCTGCTCCCCTTTCTATTCTCGTTCCTATACGCCTCTTGCGGATACATTGTTTTTTTTGGAAGAGTTTGAATCAGGCCTGACCACAGAATAGTCCACCAAACTTCATTGTGAACCCGCTTGGCAGCGATTCACTGTGCGTGGCTCGATTCCACTGGCCTACTTCCACATTTCCGGGTCTACCGATGAGGCCGAGATAACGGCGGATGATGCCAAGCAATGCCCATTGGTATCCGCGGCTCCTGGCAAAGGACAATAGAAGGAGTATCTTGAGCCATTGCCACATAAACAGACCAACAGCAGCAGCAGCAGCAGCATCAGTATATGTGGCAGCAGTGAGTGTGAGCGGGACACGCATTCTTAAGAAAGAAACTGCCCTGCCGATGTTCCTTGTTTACTTTCTTTCGCTTGTTCTAGCCACACTCTTGAGACCCGCCCGCATGCATTGCATAAAGTTCTGTTTCCTGATACACGGACTTTACGTGTTTTGGGAATGCAGCAGCCTCGTTTCCTTCGCCGCCTTCCATTTCGTCTTCTTCTCTCCTCGCTTTGTTTTACCCACACCAGCACAGGTTTTGTCGGACACAAGGAGCCCATTTCTGCCTGATTCCCCTGTGGAGCTTTTTTTGGACCCTAAGAGAAGAGTGAGGAAACGCAGTGCTCCGCCGTCCTTGCGTCAGTCGGGTGCTGCCGATGCTGCAGTCTGTTTGTTGCTCGATGCTGCAGTCTGTTTGTTGCTCAATGCATGCTGATGTTCGCTCCCTCGGTTGTTTTGGCTTTTTGGTCCCTGCGGCCACGCCATTTTCCTCTCTCCAGTTTGGAATGGAAAGGGGATAAATGATGGAGAAAGGGTGGTGGTGGTGGTAGCCCACTGCTGTAGGGCCGTCCCATGGGCCCGCTGAGCGACAATTGGATTGCCCATCCCATCCCATCCTTCTTCCTCTTGCTTGTTGCTCTTGCGTGCTCTTTTTTATGCTGCTGCTGCAAAGTATCCTTTGTGTCTGTTAACGGGCAAGATCGGCCAGACCTCCTTGCTCATATTTACGCTTTTTTTGCTTATTTTGGGAATACTAGGTGGGTTGGAGGGTGTGGATCCTTCTCTAGCTCAGCCGGTTTTTCATACCTTTCCAACTTTTTTATTCTCTTTTCCTTTCGTCCCCTCCTTCTTTGCCTAATGTTTCTTATTACTGCTATTACCAACGTCAGCTAGTCAGTCAGTCAGTCAGTCAACTATCCCAGCCAGTCAGTCAGTCAGCCAGCCAGTCAGCCAGCCAGCCTAGTCAGCCCGTTAGTTGTTGGTCAACGCTAGGCCTGGTATCTCTTCGAAAAAAGGGAGTGAAAAGGATCCCATTTCCTCCTATTCATCTCGTTGCTCATATCCCCTGTTCTGTCGTTGTTGTTCGTATTCCATTATTCTCTCTTTTTCTTTCATTCATATTTCCCAACTTTATCAGCTTTGTTGCTAGGCTCCAAAAAAAATAGACTGGAGGTTTCCAAGTTGTTATTTTTGGTCCTTTGGCTTTCTCTTTTCTCTGCTTGCATGCGTGTAACTTAACTGGCTCGCTGCTAACTCTTTTTTTTATCGCTTTGCCGACCCGTTGTTTTTCCTTGTTTTGTACCCAACCCCTCTTTCTTCTACCATCTACACCGACCAACCCGACAAACTTAAACAGCGCTTGTGACCTTTTTTTTCGTTTCGCGTTTCGAAAGAGAGTACTGTAGACCAAACTTTCTTATTATTACTTGTACAACGGGGAGGATCCCTTTAGTGTCTGAGCTGTGAACTCCTTCTTCTCTTTTCCTCGCGCGCACATCACAGCAAAGCACAGCACAAGATAACACGACGCCTATAACATACGCAACAGCTAGCCTCTATCAATTACAAAAGGAACTACCCAGATCGCCAAATAATGCCCTACGAGATTGCGCTAGCAGAAAAGCTTATTGCTAACTTCAAGGACAAGGTAAAGAATCCGCACCTCTTGACGCACAGTGTCCTCTTGCGATTGCACAATAATCTGAATTGGCTTCTCGCTGACAACAACGTTAATGCTAATGCTTCTATTCATTTATATATCTCACTCATTGATTGCGTGGCCACGGGCTAATGACAATAGCTGCCATGCTACAGCGGCCGACCGATCGAACAGCTCTCCTCAGATAAAGAGTTTTACGAGAATGTAAACGTGCTAATCCAGCTTCACGAGATGCGTCTGTCGGCGCTGCTGCGGCGCTTGTTCAGCCTGCTTGAGACGATTGCCAGAGCCTCCCAGTCTGGCGATCGGCGACAGAACGGCCTGTATCAGCAGTCACAGCTGATCCTTCTACGCGTGATTGCGGCAGGAATGTTCTACCACTGGCACCAGATCTACGCAGCCCACGGGGTCAACAAGGATAGGGCGCTGATCAAGCTTGCCGCCGGCTCATCGGGCGATGACAAGTCCGAAGACGATTCCTCCCTATTCACGCCTGTCGGCTGTGGATACAACAAGGGCGAATTCAATCTGTACTATCCGGCTGCGTTGGAGGAACCGTTTGCCAAGCGCGCATTTGGCATAGCGTCTGAGTACTTCCGCAGCTGGGCCAGCCCGCACTCGGTGCGCATTCTAGCAGAAACGGTGGGAAACCAGGCAAACTACCTGTTTATGCTACGCTCCACACCCACCTCGCAGAGCACACCAATATCGGCCTCGACAACCGAAGTTGCTATCGGATCAAACGTGCTGCAAAAGTTTGTGCGCATGTGTATCAGCGAGCCCACAGCGGACATGGGGCTGGAGATTCAGGATACAGCAGGTGCGATTTTTATGTTTGTCTCAGCAACCAACTGGAATGTGGCGATGCAGCGAGTTAAAAGCTGCTTGTATCTTGTTCTGTCCCGCGGCGATGAGGTAGCTGATCTCACGGATATCCGGTTCCTTGAGTACGCAAGCATGGATGCGCTGCGTCTGGCTCAGATCATCGATGCGTTTGCCGATGTGATTACGCGCATCAAGCCAGCCGATCAGCTAAGGCTTATCATTGTGCTGCGTCGCGTGATCTGGAACTTCATCACACGCTGCTCGGGCACATTCATCGACATGCACCGGGATATGGTTCGACTCTCGACTTCGCGGATCGAGTCGCTGATGGACAGCCTGCGGACCCTGATTGACTCTCACACCCGGTCCAGCGCACATCCGGCCTACTACCAGCTGATGATAATGCTTCTGGTACTGTGTCCCGACACCATTACTCTTGCCGCAGAGCACGCCTTTGAGCATGGCGAAGCGCGCGAGGATGGATGCTCCAAGCATGTTCGCTGTATCAGCCGTATCCACCAGTACGTGGTATCCAGAGACGTTCCCGAAAGCATCGTGCTTGCAGCGCAAGAATTGCAGCGCACTGCTTCGCTCCTGACCGTGCTCCCAGGCAACAACGTTGGCCGTCTTGCTGCGCTCTTTGAAGGAGATGTCAACTCTGTGCTTTTGGACAGCAGCAATCGACTATCGCCGTACAGAGAAGAGCCGATTGAGCCAAAGCTCCTGCTGATTAGCACCATGTCAACTGGATTCCAACTTAATCCCGAAAAGGCGCTGCAAGTTTATCTGCCGCGTGTGTCTGGTCCAAAGGCGGAAGCCTGGATGCAACTGGTTTTCATATACGCGATTCACGGCTCCCTGCCGCAAAAACGTTTCACCGCGGGCTTGTCAACTTACCCAATGTTCAACAAGATGGTGTCAAAGTTGCTTTTGGATCTCCTGCGTCGCAATATTGACACGATTCAAACGATTTCGGAGCAGCAGCAGGCAGCAGGTGTTGTTGGCGCTCAGGCGCGCGCCACAACCAGCTATGGACGCCGATCGCAGGGTCTGAGCGATGGTTCTGGATCCGGATCTGGAGCTGGGGCCCCACAGTCCATCTGCGATATGGCACTCAACATGGCCAGCACGGGAGAAAAGGTGTCGATTGTTCCGCCAAATGAGATAGCACAGCGTGTGCAAATGGTGTCTCAGATTTTGAACCTAATCTCAGTGGAGCCACGGCTTGCCATTTGGGGAGAGAACGAAGACAGCAAGTTTGAGTCAATGGAGCTGATTGTGGGTGCGATATCGTCGTGCATTCAGGAACCGTCGATTGCGATTCAGCAGAGGTCTGGACTGGCTCTGCGTGCACTCTTTAGCCCATTGTTGCTTTCCGAGTGGGTTCAAAGCGCCGATATTTCGTTTGCAATCTGGACACTCAGTCTGCAGGTAATCCAGGGGATCTGCCGCGCACTGGTTCACAGTATGGTGACAAGCACAATGGTGCAGCACAGACAGTTGCTTGAGGTCCTTTTTGACATGATGGTGCTGTCTAACAGTATCCTGGAGCTTAGCAGTGGTGCAATGGGTGCAACAGTCGAGATGGCCGAGTATCCGCAATTTGAGGTTGCGTTTGAGGTTGTGGTTATGCTTCATCTTTGGGCTGACGATACCGACATCACGCAGTTGATCCAAGAGTGCGTCAGACTCAAGACCCGTGGACAGCAGCTGATGATCGATGCTGGGATTCCTGTTGATCCTACGCTGAGCAACCACCGACTGTATCTGGAGCTCGATACCAACGATATCAAGCAAGCTGGTGTGTACAGTCGGCTTGCACAGATGCGCGCAATGTTCAGGATTATTCGCAAGCATATGCGTCCGACTGCTGGTGCGCAGGCCGCGTGGCAGGAAACGTACAAGCTGTGGCGCCAGATGCTCCAGGTTCTGGTTATGCGCGAAGAGACTGCGCGAGTTCCCGACGGAAGCGCAATTGAGCGCGATGGCGGACATTCTGGCGCCGATTCAGCTGGCACTGGCAGTGGTTCTGCAGCAACAGCAACAGGAGGTTCTGGTAACAGTGCTTCGGGATCGGGATCTGGCACGTCTGCCAGAGGTGCCAAGGAGGAGAAGCCTGACCACCATAAGCGCCGCAGAAACATGTTTGAGAAACTGACTGGTCAGTCCAACAAATTGTCGATACGCTCTGGCAACAATCCTGGGGCATCGTCATCGTTGACCTCGGGTGGATCGGCATCATCGCCGGGCGGATCCGGCAGCGGTGCCACCTTGGCTGCTGGTCTGTCAGCGCAACGGAATGGAAGCGGCGGCCAGTCGGGCTCTGTTCATGGCGCAGGTGCCTCGATGATAATGGGCGACAGTGGATCAAGCGGTGCTGCTATCGGTGGGTCGTCAACTCGTTCCTCTGGCATTATCGGGCCGGGGACGCAGCTTCCTGCTATTATAAAAACACCGAACCTGACGATAAGTGAGCTTCGCACGCAGTGGAGGTACTGCACGGGGTTCCTGCTTGCGTCTGGTGGCGCATGTATTGCCGATGGGCCGCCAATTGCAGCCGACCGCATGGGCGGTGGCGACACAGCAGAGATGCACTCGCTGTTAGAGCACTTTATTGGCGAGTGTCTGAAGCTGATTGTGTCGGATGATATTCAGCTGCGCGAGTTAGCCAAGGAGGGCCTGGGAAACAAGACACATCCGGGCATCTACATGCTGTTCTTGGACGGCTGTCTGCTTAACATGAAGCGCTTTATGCAACCAACCGGCGAAGTCAGCGTGTCGGAGAGCCGCACGCTCTTTGTCAGCCAATGCATCTCGATCATCGAGTCCCTCACTGATCGCGATGCCACCGATGCGCTGCTCCAAAGCTCAATGAACATTGATTTCAGCCCCGTGCTGCTAACTATGGCCAAGTACTTGAATGCAGCGGCAGCGCAGTCAATGAGCGGCGCACTACAGGAACGTGTACGATTCACACGCATGTTTGACATGTTTTTGCAGTCACCGCTGCGCCAGGCTGCTGCACAAGAGGTCAACCTACGCAACGACTTGCTCGAGATCTTTGTCAACTGGGTGACCGAGTTGCGCGCAATGGATCCGCGCACTCTGCGGTCAGAGGACCCGCACATGACCAAGCTTCTTATTGATCTGACAGTATCAACTATGCGTGTGCTGATTCAGGTTCTTGAGAAACTGCCAGTCAAGCCAATGACCAACGTGGGGCCCGTTGCTGCCAACCAGCCCGCCGATGTGCGTTCCCTGCGTAGTCGCGCATATCGCCGGTACTTTGATTTCTTCGTGCGTTTCATGAGCCAGTGCCGGATGGTCGAGATCCAAGAGTTCAGCAGTATGACCAGCGCCCATGCTACGAGCTCGGCCACAGCAGTCGCACTCAGCGCAGCAGCAGCCAACAGCGCGAGTGCCAGCGGCATAGGCGGTGCGAATGCCAACAACGCGGCGTCGCTCAATCGCAGCCGCTCGAACCGCAGCGAGAGCTTTATCGCGTCGTCCTCAGACGTCGGGGTAGGGCGAGACATTGCTCGCAATATCTACAGCACAGGGCCTTCTTCAGCTTCATCAAGCAATGTGCCGCCGCTGCCCACAGCATACGGTTCCCAGCGGTTCAACCGCGAGTTGTCGCAGAACGCAGAGCTGCTGCTCAACATATCAATCAAGGCACTGACCAACATGCTTGCTGCGAACCTGGAGATTGGTCTCCAGTACTCGCTAACCATCATCTATCACGAGGACACAAAGCTACGCGCGTTATTCACAGACATGTTTACAGCAATTCTTAATGAGGGTATTGACATTGACAGTCTTGGTGGCGATACTCCTGAGCACTGGAAATCTCGACTCATCGAGGCGTTGATTGATCCGGGACTCAAATTGCTGCTTGGGATCAACGAACTTTGCCAGGTCCAGGATGTTGACGAGCTGGGTGCGGCGCTTATTAATATCTTTGAATCCCGCAACCAGACGCGTATCCTGTTTGAGCGTGTCATCACCGTGGAGCTTGAACGCACGGACTCTGCATCCGAGTTGTTCCGCCGCAACTGTCTGGCTACACGACTCCTGTCTTACCACGCTAAACTGCACGGCGAAGCGTACCTCAAATCAACACTCGGTCCTGCTATTCGAAAGCTTCTAGCGCAGCCACCGGGCACGCTGACTTTCGAACTCAATCCAAACAAGATGGCCGAATCGGCGGACCGTGATCGCAATCTGAAGAATGTTGAGCGGCTGTGCTCGCTTGTGATTGATGCGATTGTTGGGTCTGTGCACACGCTCCCAAGTACGCTGCGTTGGATCTGTAACCTAATCTACCGTATTGTAATCACGCGATTC
Organism: Coemansia sp. Benny D160-2; assembly: GCA_027595805.1. NCBI lineage: Eukaryota > Fungi > Kickxellomycota > Kickxellomycetes > Kickxellales > Kickxellaceae > Coemansia > Coemansia sp. Benny D160-2. The sequence continues at coordinate 9,513 of JANBOK010000297.1, read as the reverse complement.
CCAGATGCTGGCTACACGGCGGTAGGCGGATTTGTGTTCCTACGGTTCCTGTGTCCTGCGATGGTTGCTCCCGACTCTCACGGCATCTGCGCACAGATAACCAACCCCGAGGTGCGCCGTGGTCTCTTGCTGTGCACAAAGATTACGCATAACTTGGCCAACGATATTTTGTTTGGCAACAAGGAGACGTACATGGTTCCGCTGAACAAGTTTATTTCGGAAAACCGTACGCGTACCATGAACTTTTTGTCGGAGATTGCCGAGCTGACAGATGAGGCCGAATCGATGTTTGAAGGTACTGCTCGGAGTATTGCGTCTAGTACCGGAAACAGTAGTGTGGTGCCTCCCATTGGTCGACCGAGCACCGAGTACGGGGTGACTGCTACGACTACGGGGTCTGAGGTTGATGTTGAGTCGCCGCAGTCGGACTCGACGGGCGTCGGAACAAAGGACTTTGTCACAGTGCAGAGGTTTATCTTTGACCATCTGGATCGTCTTGACACCTATTTGGCTCGTGAGCCTATGGTCCGTTTGCACGTGCAGCCTAAGCCTAGCGAGAAGCGCAAGAGCACCAATGCGCGTGCAGCAGCAGCCGCAGCCGCAGCCGCAGCAGCGGCAGGAGCATCGGCTTCTTCTCCTGTTAGCGGAGGTCCAGGTGCTGCAAATGGCTCTGCTGCCTCACCTGTTAGTGCTGGGATAACGCCATTGACGTCCACCAGCCAAAAGAAGGACGCCAATGGCTCATCATCAGCGGCTTCCGCACCGGCAGCTATAGCATCCGGTACCACCGGCGAGATCACGGCAACTGAAAACCTGTTTACGCAAGTGTCATATATCATGCGGCAGCTGGGTCCGCCTCCAGCACCCGTGGACCTTCACGCACTGTCAAAGGCGACTGCGGTGGTTGCAGAGGCAGTCAACACCACATCAGCAGCCGGAAGCGAAGACATGTTCTACGATATTCTGCGCCGTGATGCGGGACGCAGTACTGATGCGATTGCGAAGAAGGCTATCTTTTATATTGGTGGACTGTCACGCGAAAAACGTCCTGTCATCTATATTGTTGCGCGGCGGTTGCAGGTACAATACCTTGACATGGAGTCGGTGATGCTTCACGTACTACGGACGCTCGAACCGATTGCCACAAAAGGATTCGAGATCTTCTTTGATCTCACGCAGTTTGGTCCGGCTAACGAGGTACCGCGACAATGGCTCAAGCAACTCCGTCGCATTATTCCCGAGACTGTTCTTAATAACGTACAAGCGATCTATTGGTACAACGTCAACACCTATTTCCGCAAATACATCAAGCAGGCGGATCTGGCGTTGCCTGCGCGGTTGACGCGACGCTCAGTCTTTCCGCACAGTCTGGCGGATCTGCACGAGTTCCTCGTCAGTCCACAGGCGGATCTTCCACCTGGCACGGTATCGCTTGACAGCGATGGAGGCGTCAACATTGTGCCCGTGGCTCGCGTGTCGCGCGCTCATACGCCGCTCCCCTGTATGGTCAAGGTGACACCGGAAGCTGTGCAGATTACCGCCCTGCGGAGGCAGGAGATCTTCACGCTTAGCACGTACTTTAATGACGTGTATCACGTGACGGAGATAACGGACCTGCAACTGGTTGCGAACCACGAGTTCCCAACAGCAGCTGGCGATGAGACGGAGTCTGGGCGTAGTGCACGGGCCGCACTGCATCGCACAGCGAGCCGCGGCTCGGAGAGTGACCGGGTTGATCTAAAGAGCAACGATCAGCAGCAGCAGTTGGTGGTGATTCGGTTTGACGCAGCTACTGCACCCATCACGTTCTCGAGTCCCAAGTGGGAGCTTCTGTACAAGGCGATTCGCAGCGCACGTGCGCGGTACACAAACCACCCGAACGCACCTACGGTACAGGAGCGCGCGATTCGGCCAGCAGACGTGCCGGGAACGCTGCTAAATGTAGCGCTTCTGAACACAGGATCAGAGAACGCAACGCTTAGGATATCGGCGTACCGGATGCTGATATCAGTGGTAGCGACCTTTAATTTGGATGTCGGACATGAGCTTGCTTTTGCTACTGACTTGTGTCTCCCACCCAACCCGCTCCAATTCGTGTTCCGTATCTGCACGCGACTTAGTGCGAGTGCTCCCGATATGACACTTGAGTTGTTGGCAGAGGCGTTGCTTGCGTTCACAAAGACTGCGCAGAACATGAAGCCCTGGATTCTGCATTACATCCAGCCGTGGCTGCTGTGCTTGGGCCAGTTCACGCACGACACAGTGGCGACCCCCGATGCCCTGAGTCGCACCCAGGATATCGTGCGCAGTCTGATCCGTCTGCACTTAAAGGAACCGACGATGTACATGCATTTCAAGGAGCACGTATGGGCGCTTGTCGCGCGTGTTGAAGAGCTGACTGACATCGTTTTGGAGATCCTTGTGTCTGTAGCATTGGAGTACGGCGCCTTGACGGTTGAAACTGAATTGATTGCTGATGTGCTGGCAACGGTTGCAGGTAAGAACCCACGGTATAACAAGCTAATCGTGCGGTTGCGCAAACTGGTGGCCCAAACATGCGCGCCGAGCGTGCTTGATATCGCCGCTCACCCATTGTGGCCCGAAATTGCCGTGTACATGCGGTTGCTTCTGACTATGAGTTTCTCCAACAGCAACCTTGCAGACGATTACCTCCCCGATGTTGCGTTTGTGACCTGCATGCTGGTGAAGGCAGGGCCTGGATTGATCCATGCGACACTGCACGGAATCGTGATGCATGTGGTGCACAGTCTGGCGCTTACGCAGTGCAATGGCGCAATTATTGATCCGACATTTTCGGCGGCCATTACGGGTGCCAACAGCTTTGCAGGTAACCCAGTGCGACAGCTGAAGGAGAAAAAGTCAGGGGAGTCGGGAACGACAGGTGCAGCAGATGAAGTCGGCCAGGGTGGCAGTCTTCTATTGTCGCCATATGCGCAGCTGGCGCAGCAGTTGGCGGAGCTGATCCAACCACGCACAAAGTTCAGCTTTGGATTGCGTGCAAAATCAACGAGCGCAGTGACGTTTATTGCGTCGTCGTACACGCGCGGCGGCGCAGCGTCGACGCTCAATCCGGAGGCGCTGATGGAGTTCAAGGACGAGCTGGGAGGCGGCGGCGGCGGCTCATCTTCGGCCCATTCTCCAACGCCGGCTCATGCACAAGGCGAGTCTGCGCGTGAAGCGCTTGCGAGTGTCGACCGCGTGGCCAACATCTTCTTGCGCATAATGGACAACCCGGCGTTTGCCACCGGCGGACGAGGCAACGCGTGGCGGGCGCGGTGGACTACTCTGGTGACGGCATCAACGTTTGTCTTCAACCCTGCGGTGCAGCCGCGCGCATTCGTGCTGCTTGGCAAGCTGACCGCACACGATGAGGTTGACGACGATCTGTTGTACCAGACGCTGGCGACGCTGCGTGGTGCACTGGCGTCTTTTGGCGAGACTGACGAGTCATTGCCGGTGTCTGTGCTTCTGTGTCTGGTCAACATGGTTGGTAACCTGCCACCGGACTCGTCGTACCTTGCATCATTGTTCTGGGTCGGCGTGGCAGTGATGCAGATTGGCCATCTCCCGTTGTACCGTGTCGGGTTGTCACTCGTGTCCAAGGTTATTCGCACTCTCGACGCATGTGGTGCATTCCTACCGGAGAATGGCGATGGATTGCAGCACTTCCTGATGTCGGCGCGTGTTGCCGTAGAGAAGGCGTGCGACCAAATCGATGCAGCCGTCGGAATCAGTTTCCGGTACTCGTTTGCTGTCTCTCTTTCGCTTTTGTTGCTGCGCGGACTTGAGGATATGACGACAAAAGATGAAGCGTACGAAGTTGTTCTGCAGATCATTGGCGTGGCCGCCTCGTGCCGTCGCTGGCAGCAGGCAGATACGTCGGACCCTGAGCGCAAGTACGATCTGATCCTTCCTTACCTGATCCTGATTATCCCCACCGCCAGCGTGCGCAAGGAGCTTGTGCACGTGTTTGTGACGGCAGGCTACGCGGTGTCGGCTGAAACTAAGGCCAGCATCGAGCGCGGCGGATATGTGCGGTTGCTGGAACAGACTCACAAGATGGATATTGAGCGCAAGTGCCAGTCCGACTACATTCTGTATCCGTCGGTAGTGGCCGCAATGATGCACAAGCCGCGCGCGGAGCAGGAGACGATGATTCTGTACAGTCTGCTGGCGTCCAATATCGCGTGGGTCGATGCCACAATGAGTCTCTTGGTGATGGAGTCACTGGCACCCATTATGTCAAGCACCATCCACGGCGGCTCCTACGGCGCCAGCGGCTCCAAGCTTACACACAAGCTGCACGATGTCATGGTGCGTCTCGCTATTACGCGCCCGCACTTTGATCCCGATGTGTTCATCCAGCAGCAGAGTCTGTTGCATCCCGGCACTGGAACTGCTAATCTCGCCGACGTTGCCCACGGCCTGACAGTGGAAGCAGTGGCCGCTACCACCACCAATACGCGCAAGTCCGTCGGAGCTGTAGCGGGAGCTGTATCCGGCACCGCTGCTTCGCATCGCGTGTCCAACGCACCGCCTGCGCGCGGCCGTGACGATTCGTCGGACAGGACACATGCGCTTAACTCGACACGCTCACACGAGACCATGAGTATGCTGAGCCGTCGGTCATCTTCGCACTCGGTCTCCGGCATGAACAACCAGCATGGTCATAACAACAACAACAACAACAACAACACCCACAACAGCAGCCATGGATCGTCCTTTGATCGTAGCATGGTCCCTGCGCACAAGGACTATCTTGCGCGCATCGGGTTTGGCGGGTTTGGCCGTGTCATTGCATTTGACGGCAACATGGCCCAGTGGCGCGAGCTAGCCGAGCTCACTAGTCTGGTTGTTGACCAGATGCTGTGAGCAAGATGGAGTCATTTTCCACCTTTTCTTTTTCCTTTTTTTGCTTCCGTTTTCTTTTGTCTGCTTTTCTATTGCTATTATCATCACTATAATGCTTTTATTATGATGTTGCGACTATAACCGTCGATTCATTGCTGCTGCTGACATGGCGCCGCCGCAACGATCCTCCGCATAGTTTCGCTAATTATCCCCTGCTGTGCATGCACATAGAGCCTGTCACCGTTCTGCGCCAAATGAACCATCTGCTTCCCCTTTGCGCGGGATCCATTAATGTGGGCGAGGATTTTGTCTGCCTTGGCCACAAGCGACTCGGACGGCTGTTGCACCGTCCACGAAGTCAGCGGTATGCTCGCTGGCGCCAGCTGCTCCGGAAACACCAGCCGAGTAAACGGACTGCCTAGAAACGTGAATGTTTCGACGAGTAGCGGCGTATCGGGGAGTATATCCACTGCACCATCACTACTTCCATTACCACCATCTTGGCCAGCAGCCGATTCTGCTGCTACTACGTGCATCCGGGTAACATACGGCTTGATTGCCCACGCCGCCAGCGCCGTCGACGATCCTGTCATTCCCATCGTGGTTGCTGCGAGTATCGCACGTGCCGGTACCGGTACCTCGCTTTCACCCGCAAAGAAGAACGGAACGGCTGCCGATGCACCGACAAATGATGCTATTGATGCTAGTTTCATTATGCGCGCTGCCTTGGCTAGCGTTCCGTCATACACTGGGATGACCTTATAACATTGTTGGCGATTATCCTGGTCGGTGCTCAAGTTGCGCTGCAGAACAGGGTGCTTCTCGGCTCCCTTGCTCTTTGATATAAAATGGCGGGCTGAAGGGAGGATGTTTGTTGTCAGAGAACGGGGGAACAGCGGCCGAATAACCTTGCGTACGTTGTTCATTCTCATTAGCTCTTATTTTTATTGTCAGTAATTAGTCTACTTTGTATATAATTGGAGGAGCACAATAAGAGTAGGGAATAGGAATGCAAGAAAAGCGGATGGACCGGTTGAGCTAGAGCAGGTTTTATGAACGATATGTAAACATCTTTTTTCCCCTTCTCTTATCAGCTAATCTGTGATCAAATCATTCAACGCCGAAATCTGGCGTATTCTTCATGTTTGAAAGAGAGAACAAAAAGAAATAATTAGGCATCACGAAACTTCCCTGATACGGATATACTTGTCAGGCTGGCAGACACGGTATTTCGGAATTAAAAAGCGATGGTTTCGTATCCGACTGAAGGATAATATACATACAATATTCAATATCATATTAATGAACAAAGATACAATATGAAAATGGATTGTTATTCCATTTCCTGAATATCCTTTTTTCTTGCCGGCCAGCAAAAAAAAGTCTTATTAAAGAAAGAAAATAATCAAAAAAGCTCCATCATCTATATCCTATTAATTTAAGCAATCCTAATATAATATAATATAAAACTCCTTATCCTCCTCAACTATCTTCATGTGTAGATAAACTAACTTTTTCATTTTTCTTTTTCAACCACCTCGAGCTATTATTTTCTTTTACAATATGCACTTTGAACAGCTAGATACCGACACGTTTTCTATGATACTGCGCAACATTGAGCAGAATGCGTCTAAAACAATAAGCAGCTGGAAGACAACCATACCTCTTCTCCATGTTAACAAGCGGTGGCGGTCACTTGCTTATCCGTTTGTCTGCAAGAACGCGTTTATTGAAGTTGCGGACACAGACAGTTGTGAGCAGCAAAACATTGTCACTAATCTATCGTTTGTTTGCACAAGCAATTTTCACAGGTATATAAGAAAGCTTACTATTAAGACGTCTTTTGAGACAAATGTGGTGTGGTTCTACAACTGCTTAAGCATGTTACTTTTGCAATACAAGGATAAACTCTACAAAACCGTATCTATCTACCTAGAAAATACATCTTGGAGAGAGTACGACACCGATTACATGCAGGAAGCTAGACTTGTGTCCCGGTTAAAAAAGATAATGAGGCATACAATGCCAAACATTAAAAATTTATCCCTAAACAAATGGGAGTTGGGACATATCACAGAGCACGTATATGAAATGCTAATAAGCATCTATGCAGACCATCTTGGTACGCTTGAAATGAAAGACATCACTGCATTGCAGCAGTCACATAGTTTAACTCAGTTGACGTCACTAAACGTGGGACTAATTGAATATGAGAATATGAACCATATATTGCGTATATCTGCTGCTTCCTTGGTTGATCTAAAGCTGACCGCGATTCCACACACCTTTTTGTGGGGTTGCTTTGGTGGTGACAATGATTGTGGCTTGCAGACTATAGAGTTTACACGCTTGAAAACTCTGCGCGTGTGGTTTAGGTTGGATGGATATGACGAGCCTGCGCCATCAAAGCGCGGATACACGTTGCATTTTCCTAAACTCATGGTTTTCTATATAGACTATATGCCAGCTGACATCAGGTTTATAGAAAACTGCGTTTTCCCGCACTCTATAGATACAGTTGTATTTAATGGATCGTCCACCATTAACGCATCAATGCTGAAACATAATAAGGCTCTACCAAAGACAGACAGGTTGGTTCTGCATTCAGCGTCTGACATTATTGGAGACATAGTAATTAGCTCATCAAAAGAAAATAGATCAATTAACAACTTTATCGAGGAATACCATGGCTGCAAAGAAACTATACTACACTACGGCAGCAGCGACGAGTTCTACGTAGACCGCCATGTTGGAAGATTGTCGAGGCTATCTGCTATTTACATGAGCACATGTGAGTCTATAAAAACAGTGGTGGACGCAATAAAGAACGCGCCTTATCTGAGATTATTAGAAGTAATTCTTATTCCAACTAAAGCATTTCAAGATGCTGATATCGACATTGGTAGCTTGCCAACCAATTTGAATGATGTGTTTGATACAAAGATAAAAACTCTGAATTTGTATTTGGCGTGGCCTAGTGGTGATATTGACGCAAAGTTTGTCTCATTTACACATTATCTGGTTCTTCGCATCCCCTCATTAAGAAAAATAAGAGTGCATGACTATTATTTGAAACAAATTGATGCGATAATTCAAAAGCACAAAAATAAATACCCACACCTTGGAAGCATTCGTCTTAGCGATTAATTGGCATATCTGTCGAAATAACGTAATTTCCATATTTTTATCACATTTCTCATTTTTTCTTTGTGTTATTTTCTGTTCTTTATATATCAATAGCATATAATTAACCGATGACTCATTTTTTGTTGAATATTAATATAGATCCATGTCTGTTCTCTTTGTATAATCATTGTTTTTGTTTTTAAAGAAAACTGATATAAATAAAGGTTTCAATAAAAGGCTGATGTAGAGGTTGGACAAGTGTTCAGAACAAACCATCTCTTTCTTCTGTAATCAAGTTTTTACTTTCAATTTTGAATTGCTTATACATCAACAAATACAATTTTTCTTATTCAAACCATGCATTTTGAACAGCTGAATCATGATATCCTTTTTATGATACTGGATGGCATAGCAAAGGATATGTCTGAAAAGCTATTTCAATGGAAAACCATACTGTCCTTGCTTCATGTGAACCGACGCTGGCGTAATATTGCTTCTCCTATTGTCTACAAGACGGTATTAATTGAAAGATCTACTGCTAACAAGCACAATCAGTTAAATTTTGTTTCCAATATGCCAATTGTGTGTGCGGGGCATGCACATAAACACACACGCACCCTCATTATAAGCACGTTTTCTGAAACAAATGTTGTGATGTTCTATAAAAACGTGTGTAAAATGTTGGCGCAGCACAAGGATATACTCTACACGATTGTATCTATCTGTCAAGAAAGCGATGATTGGATTGAGGACAATGATAACAAAGATAACATTATTGAAAGCATATCTCAGTTAGGAAAAATGTTTTTTAAAGTAATGCCAAATGTCAAAAACCTATCCTTACAATGTTGGGAGCCAGAAAATATTTCTGAACAAATCCATGGAACGTTAATAGGAGCTTATGCGCATCAACTTGATTCACTCAAGATAGGGGATATAATTGCATTGCCACAGTTATGGAATCCAAACAAACTAAACTCGCTTGATATAGGACTAAGTAACTATCAGCGTTCATACAACATGATATGCATTCTTCCTTCATCTCTAGTGAATTTAAATCTACACAGAATTCCTATTAATTTTATATGGGATTGTTTTAAATCCAGTGACAATGGTGGCAATTCACAAGTTATAGAGTTTTCTGGTCTACAACATCTATACTTATCTTTTGAGTCGGATATTGACAACAGATCTGAAATGTCCAAACCCAAATATCAACTACAGTTTCCGCGTTTAGAGAAATTGCATATAGTGCAGCTTCCATCAAATTCCAAATTTATTGAAAGCTGTGTCTTTCCCAAGGCTGTCAGATTAGTTACACTTAAAATGACATTTAGAAGCTTAAGAGCAATGCTGAAACGCAATGATAAGTTGCCAATAATTGACAAACTTGTATTGCGCACATTGTTTGAACCCCCTATGGATGAAGGAAATTTGACAGAAGCATACAAAAATGCTATAACCAAAAAGTTTATTAAAAGATATCATGGTGCCAAAGAGACAGTGCTGCTTACC
>JANBOK010000296.1:0-17159 GCA_027595805.1 Coemansia sp. Benny D160-2 | reverse complement strand
ATCTCCAACGACAGAAGTGTTCCTGTCTGGACAGGAGACAATGTAGATTGAGAACGCTCCAAAATACTAGAAACATTTGCCAGTATATAAAAAAGATATACAACAGATCATGTGCACTTTCCCCATTATACAGCGGTAGGGGAGCTTAAATTAAATAAGTTGAAAATGTTATTCCATATACTCACCGAGTCCTCATTTGCACTTTCGTTACTCAGTTTTGTTATTATCTTAAAGTGCTTGCCTTAGCATTCAGTCTTCATTTATATCTTCTTTACATCAACATTTATTAATCCGTATTTGATCTAAGAAGGAGAATGGCATTGCACGATGATCTGCTGGCCGACCTAGAGGAGCTGGGTGGTGGAACTGACGACGAAGCAATCATGGACGTTGTCGAACGGAATGACACGGACAGCCATAATGACGAAAACAGCAATGCAAGCGATGATGATGACCATAGCAATTACACAATCGGTTTGCATGGTAGAAATGCCGAGGTGGCCGCACTGGGCGAAGCCAGCAACAGCGGGGCTATCAACGAGGACCACGAACAGCTGATCAGCAAGCTGGCAACGAGTTCCAGCGACATTCGCAAAATAGCCAAAGTAAGACACAGCAGAGAGCTCCGGACCCTTCTGGCGGATATAACAAGCAGCCAGAGCGTGTCCGTAGAGTCGTTGCGGATCGTTGGACGGATCGAAGACGACCCCGAGTACAAGCTTGTTCTGCGGGCAAACGAGGTGTCGTCGCAGATTGCGGGCGAGATCCTTGTTGTCCACCGGTTCCTGATTGACCACTACAAGGAGCGGTTTCCGGAGCTCGAGACGCTTGTGCGCAGCCCGATTGACTACGCCCGCTCAGTCAGGGCAATAGGGTATGCGGAGGATATCACAAAGGTCGGGTTTGAAGGCATTCTGCCAAACGCAACACGCATGGTCGTCACGGTCACGGGATCCACAACCGCCGGACACCCGCTGCCGCAAAAGGACATGGACCGGATACAGGACGCCTGCCTCTGTCTGATCGACCTTGTTAGTGCGAAGCTGCAGATCGTCGGCTTCATTAAGACGCGCATGCCGCTGATTGCTCCCAACATCACCGCCGTGGTTGGCTCGTCAACGGCCGCCAAGCTGATTGTCGAGGCAGGCGGACTGACGGCGCTAAGTAAAATCCCAGCATGCAACATCCAGGTGCTTGGCAAGTCGCAGCACGGCGCAACCGGGCTATCGTCGCTGTCGACCAAAAAGCACGCCGGCGTGATCTACTACTCGGAGGCAGTCCGCGGGGTTCCCGAGGACTTTCGAAACAAGATGCTGCGCAAACTGTCTGCCAAGTGCGCGCTTGCCGCCCGCGTTGACGCGCTGCATGAGTCGGCCGACGGGGCGCTGGGCAAGAAGTTCAGAGCTGAGCTGGACGCCCAGGTCGAGAAGCTTCTGGAACCCCCGCCGCTCAACGCTGTCAAGCCGCTTCCGGTTCCCGACGAAGGGCCCAAGCGCCGTCGTGGCGGTCGCAAGGTCCGCAAGGCGCAGGAACCATTTGTGTTGACGGAGCTGCAGAAGCAAAGGGACCGGCTGCAGTTTGGCTCGGTCCAGGACGAAACCATCATTATGGACGAGATGGAGGGCGCCGGAATGATGGGCCAGACCGTGGGCCGTGTGCGTGCTACCCAGATGAACAACAGAGCAAAGGCAAAGGTTGCCAAAAAGTACGAAAAGTACCTGAAGGCCCCCTCATCGACTGCTCCCTCGGGCATTGCGTCGATTGCGTTCACTCCGGTGCAGGGATTCGAGCTTGCAAACCCAACCTCTGGAGGAGACACGCATCTGCACAAGAAGCCACGAACCGCAAGCGACAAGTACTTTGCATCCAGCACGCCCTTCATGAAAAGAAAGTCATGATCCTAGATAATCACCACAACCATTTTGTAATACCTGCTGAGTAAGCGATAAAACCACAATAAACCAAACAAGGAGACTGAAACAAGGCAAATAAAAAAGAAACACCTCTTTCTAATGGTAAAAGGCCAGGTCCGTGTTCTGCTTGCTCACATTCGACTTGTATCCGGTTTCAATGTCGGAAGGAAGAACAACGTAGCGGTTCTTGCGCACGGCCTGCATACCAGCCTCCTGGCAGATAGCAGCGATCTCAGCGCCGCTGAGCTTGTCTGGACGCGCCACAAAGTCCTCTAGATCGACCTCTTCCGACAGGTTCATCTTGGACGTAATAGTTTGGAAGATCAAGCGCTTCTGGCGACGGTCGGGGGTCGGGAACTCGATCTTGCGGTCCAAGCGGCCGGGACGCAGCAGCGCGGGATCAAGCGTGTCCGCGCGATTAGTGGCCATGATCACCTTGACGTTGGAGGTCTGGTCAAAGCCGTCCATCTGGTTGAGAAGCTCCAGCAGGATACGCTGCACCTCACGGTCGGCTCCCGTCTGTGCGTCAAACCGCTTGGTGGCCACCGCATCGATTTCGTCAATAAAGATAATCGACGGCGAGTTTTCGCGCGCAAGACGGAACACGTCGCGCACCATGCGCGGTCCCTCGCCCAGGTACTTTTGCACAAACTCGGACCCGTTGACGCGGATGAACGATGCTGTCGTGTGGTGCGCAACCGCCTTGACCAGCATGGTCTTGCCAGTCCCCGGTGGTCCGTACAAGAGCACGCCGCGTGGCGGGTCAATACCAATTTGGCGATACAAGTCAAAGTGGGTAAGCGGGAGCTCGACTGCCTCACGGATCTCCTGCTTCTGCATATCAAGACCACCGATATCGGAGTAGCTCACGTCAGGACGCTCATTAGCGTCAAGCAGAGCAATGCTAGAGTCCGCCTCTGGCGGAAGAACCTCGACCACCGCATACGAGTGGCGGTGGAGCGACACCGACGTGTTTGGCTTCAACAGCTCACGGTTAATCGTCGACAGAATCCGCACAAGGTAGGAGAGTCCGGTGGTCGACCCAACAATACATGTGTCGCGATCAATTGGCTCAAGGAATTGTCCAAGAACAAGCGGCACTGCGCAAATCCGCTTCACTTCCTCTTGTGCCCGCAGCAGCTCCACCTGGAGATTGCGCTGCTCGTCCTTGATGTACTCCTCCTGCAGGTCAAGCAGCTCAAGGTGGCGCTCAAGACGCTTCTGGCGCAGGTAAAGGTCGGTTTCGTCTAGCTCGGTGAGAAGCTCGGGGCGAATCAGCGAAACCCCAAGGTCTTTGATTCCTGGCGCAATCTCAACTGGGCGGATGCCGATTTCCTCCATTGCTCTGTGATTGCTGTTGCTCTCTTCGATAGTGCTGCTGGTGAAAGATAAATGCGTGTCGTTGGTGGCAAGTGATAGTGTAGAAAGAGGCGAATTGTTTGCTGAGAATACAAGGTGCAAATTAGCGTCAGTTCGTTGTTGTTGTGGATACCTTCGTGGGCTAAGGAATTGAACGACATTTCTAACTGCCTGTATGACGCAAGTCGTGATCCACAATACATAATCAGTCAGCATGATCCTCTGATTTCGGTGATTTCGGTAATCTGTTATTTAGAAAGGCTAGTGTTTTAACACAAACGATTTCTACTCCCACAAAACAGATCAAGCCAAAACATAAGAAAATGCTAAAAGGGGCTGGTCTATTATTATATTGAATAGAAACAAAAGAAGACGGTGAAGGAGTGAAGATACAGTTTGGTCTTTTGCTTGTTTTGGCCACGAGTATGCCAGGCTTCATGTGATGTACATTACGCACATACACATGTCTTGATACTTCACCAAAGCAAAATAAAACGCATTCTGTCTCCTGTTTGAGTTGAGACATCCATACCAAAGAGGCAATGTCAATATCTATACATGTCATTTGTAGAAAAGAAAGAAAACACATGGCAAAAAAAGTCAAATAACCCGTTTGGCCGCTCATTCGTGCATCTCTTGATCAGAGTCGGACTCTGAGTCATCGTTCATCCGACTATTCTCTCCACCAGACTGTTTTGAATTATCCAGAACTTCAATATGTGGTTTCTTTCCCTGCCGCTTGGACGCGATCGACGCAGCTGCTGGGTCAATAATTATCTTTGATCCAGGCAAACCACGTATGCTTTGTTGCTGTCGCTTGCCGGTATCCGAGTCGCTATCATCATAGTCGCTGCTATCGCTCTCACTAATGTCTGCATCGGCGTGGGTACTGATGACAATATCCTCCGGATTGCTTTTCTTTTTGGGCTTCATGTCGAATACGCCAAGACCAAGATCCATCTCAATATACTGATTCGCGCTGTCGTCCACGTTCTCAATGTCCACCTTGCTTGGGTCCTCGGCCATATCGTCTTTGAGTTTCTTGTTTGCTTCGGCTATCTGCGGCAGAAACGACTGGAGCCGCGAGAGAAGCGCAGATGGTGGTTCTACGCGAAATGTTTTTCTGGACGAGGAACCCTCAGTGTCATCGTCTTGTTCCTGTGACTTGCATGCTGGCGATTCTCCACAGTATCCTTTGCCTGCAAGTATCGACGGTAGTTCGGGCACATCGTTGTCGTTGCTGCTGCTATCGTCGACTATGTTTAACAATGACTTGTCCCTCGTTCTTTTACCCTTTTTAGTGCCACTCATGTTTAGTATATTATATGTATATAACAGAAATAATAGAGGTAATAAATGTATATAAATGAAACAAATACAAAGTGCAAACAATGAAACCACAAGGCTCAAATAAAAAATTTTCCTTGAGCAAGTTTTTTTTTTACTTTTTTTGAATGTCATCATCAACAAAAAACCCGCAGCCACAGGAACCACTTGTGGGATGCCTGTTCTCATCACAAATTTTGAATCATCAACACCGCCATGCCAGGAATATTTGTTGTCCTTTTCCGGTCTTGCCTTCTTCGCTCTCTTCTTTCTTTTTATTATTTATAATTGTGTTATTGACTAGTTTTTATTAGCTCATTCGTTTTGGTTTTCTGCTTAAAGGAACGTATTTACTAGGCAGCAAGAGAATGTCCGTGTTGCGAAAGCTGCTTATCCAAGGAATTCGGTCCTTTGACCCACAGAACCAAGACATTATTGAGTTCTACGCTCCTCTTACCATCATTGTCGGGCAGAATGGATGTGGCAAGACGACTATAATTGAGAGTCTAAAGTATATAACGACTGGCGAGCTCCCGCCCAACAGTAAAGGCGGAGCATTCATCCATGATCCAAAGGTAGGTTTTCCACGCTGCCATTATTCTTTGACATCTATCACTTGGGTACCGCTACTGCCTTTGCCCTTTTACAACTTGCGCAAAGATCTAATAATCTCATATAAAACTATACTCTTCTAATGTGGTAGCTTGTTGGCGAATCCGAAGTAAAGGCACAGGTCAAACTGCGGTTCTATAATGCAAGCCAGCGCTCAATGACGTGTGTGAGATCGATGCTTCTGACACAGAAAAAGCTAACGGTGACGCAAAAGACACTTGAGGGAGCGTTGTCCTTTGACAGCACAGCTACGGAAGACAAGGTGAGCATCAGCAGTCGGTGTGCCGATCTGGACGCAATGCTTCCCGAGCAGCTGGGCGTGTCAAAAGCGGTGCTAGAGAATGTGATATTCTGCCACCAGGAGGAGAGCAACTGGCCGTTGGCCGAGGCCTCTGTTTTGAAGAAAAAGTTTGACGAGATATTTGCTGCTACGCGCTACACAAAGGCACTCGAGTCTATCAAGACGTTCCGCAAAACCCAAGCGGTGGAGATCCGCGTTCAGCGCGGCGAGCTTAAACATCTTGAGGAGAAGAAGACCAAGGCAGGCAGCGTTCGCACTGATCTTGGCAAGGCCAAAAAGTCCATCGAGTCATATACATTGCGGATCAATCTGGCGTTGAGTCAGGAGGCCAGCATTACGGCGCAAATCGAGGCACTCACAGAGCAACTGCAGGAGTATATGAGTCTGCGCACAACGATCGAGGGGCTTCAGATGAGCCTGGAGCAAAAGTCTGCTAGCTACAAGGAGCTTGAGGCAAATACTGTGATTCTTGACGTATCTGACGAAGAGCTCGAGTGCATGTACTCTGAGGTTACTAAGAAAATCGAGTCCCAGGGTTCTGACACGCAAAGTAGGCGCGATGAGCGTGACTCGCTGAAATCTGAGCTGTCAGAGGCACAGAGCAACATGTACAGCATTCTTTCCGAGATAGGCCACCTCCAGGCAGCTCAGGCAAGCCTTGAGGAAAAAATAGTCAACCGACTTGCCGCAGTAGACGAGCTTTGTAAGACGCACGCCATCACTATTGATGTTTCAGTGGATGGCGAGAAAAAGGTTGACGAGTGTTCTGCCCGCTTGTTGGACTTGATTACTGGTGCAAATAAGGAGCGCGAGGATGTGCAGCATGAGTCCGAGGCTGAGGAGAAAAAGCTGCAACTCGAAGTTGATGGCGTCCAGCAAAAGATATACTCGTTTAAGAACACTGCTGAAATGTGCGATACACAGCATGGGTCTAACATGGCTGAGATTGCGCAGGTGCAGTCAAAGCATGATTCTCTTTTGGTAGGCGAAGCCGAAGTTAGAAAGGTTGAGCTGGAACTGCAGTCTGAAAACGAGAGCTTGGCAGGCATTAATGAGAGCAATTCAGAGACTACATACAACGAGAATGCCAAGAAGAAGCGACTAGAGCTAGTTGGGATTGCAGAGGAAATAGCAAGACTGAACGCCGAGATCTCGCACAACAACATGCAGGCTGATACGCGTGCAAAGTTGTCACTTAAGCGTCTAGAACTGGAGAGCAAACAGAGTCGACTGGATGAGCTGACCAAAAACGCAGAGTTAGCCAGGTGGGCGCCTAATGAACAGAATTTTGCTGATAAAGACAAACGCACTGTGGCAATTGCGAATGCTATTCAGGTTAAGAAGGATGCAATCGCCGAGTGTAAACGCAGAACTAAGGAATCCCTGAATGCCTTGTCTAGCACACAGATGCGACTGAAGCTGGCGCAGCAGTCCTACGATAAGCAATCAGCCGATATCGCACAGATGAAGGAACGCATCACAAAGGCCTGCGGCACACAGGAGTTTGATACGCTGTACTCCGATGCCCAGGCAGATCTTCATGAGCTGATGGAGATGGCCGGCCATTTCAAGAGCGCATCTTCAATGTACAAGGCGTACATCCAGAAGATTGAGACTGACCACTCTTGTCCTGTTTGTCAGCGGGGATGGAACAACAAGGACGACGAGCAAAAGATTGTGTCAAAGCTGCGTGTGGACTATACATCCGCGCCAACAGAGCTGCTTCGCATCGAGGCTGATATTCGTGAAAGCGAATCCCGCCTTGAAGAGCTCAGTAGTCTGCAATCTGCTGTTCGGCAGACCAAGTCGTGGGACAAGGAAGGAAAGGCAGATATGGAGTCGCAGATCAGCGAGCTTACGAGGTCTGTGGAGACTCAGAGCATGACCGTTGACGATGTAGACACCGAATCGGTGGTGCTGTCCACCGAACTGGACGATTTGGTTGTGTTGCTGAGCAGCTCAGAAGAGATTGACGGTTTGCAGAACGCCTGTAACGACCTTGTGCGCCAGATTGGGTCTCTTGAACATGAACTGCGTGCCACTGGTTCTCTAAAGACAGCCGAGGAGCTGCAAAAGGAGATTGCAGGCCACCAGGCCCAGGACGCTCTTGTGCGTCGTGAGCTTGACAGGATTGGCCAGGATCACATTCTGAAACAAAGGGAGATTGGGTTCCGTCAAGAGAACATTCGAAATCTGCAGAGCAGACTCGACGGCTTTGCGCGTCAGGGGGTGGAACGCAAAGCGCTGCAGCAGCGCATAGCTGAACTTGAGACCAGATGCGAGGAAAATAGGACCAATGCAGAATCTGCACGAATGGATGCAGATGCTCTGGTGCCTCAGTTAGAGCAATGCCAGAAGCGCTTGGCAGAGTTCCGCGGCAAGGCCAAAGCGAAGGAGTCTGCTATTGATGACCAAGTCAGAGAGCTGACACAGAGCAGGGACCGGCTTGCGATGATGACACGCGAGGTAGACCACGTTCGCGAGTCCCTTCGCTGTCCGCAAGGCGACAACATGTACCCAGATCGGCTGGCAATGGTCAACGCACAAAAGGATACACTGCAGCAGCAGATGAACGAGCGGAACGCGCAGCTCAGCAAGATTGTAGTTGCTCTTCAGGAGACGGATCGGATTGCTGCCAATCTTGTGACAAAGCAGCGCGAGCTCTCTGACAACATGAGGCTGCGCTCTTATATTGCAGACCAGAGAAGGCTTGAGGCGGATCTGATGGGCGCCTACGAAAAACAGGCGATGCTGGACAGCAAGTTGTCGGAGTCCACTGACGATGGCGATGAGCAGACAGACATTGCTGATGACGACAGCAATGTTCCTGTGGGCGGTGGCTCTCTCAAGCGGCGGCATGGCGGATCCGACGAGCAGCACGCCAACAAGCGACGTGGCGGAACGCGGCTGCAGCGCCGCCGTGAAACGCTGAATGCCAAGCTATCGCAGCTCACAAGCGAGAGAGCTGGGTTGCAGGGCGAGGTCAAGCAGCTGGAGGACCAGGCGGGCAGGCTGACTCGCGAGCTTTCGACGGACTACAGAGACATCGACAACATGTATGTGCGGCAGCTGGTGCAGTGCAAGACGGAGGAGCTGGCGAACACGGATCTGGAGACGTACGGCAAGGCGCTGGACGCGGCAATCATGCGCTATCACTCGCTCAAGATGCAAGACATCAACAAGATCATTCGTGAGCTGTGGATTAACACGTATCAGGGAAACGACATTGACACCATTGAGATCCGTTCCGAGGTCGAGGGCGCGCGCAACAGCCGGTCGCACAACTACCGCGTGGTGATGATAAAGGGAGGCCACGCAATTGATATGCGCGGACGTTGCAGTGCTGGGCAGAAGGTGCTTGCATGTTTGATCATTCGGCTGGCGCTTGCAGAGACATTCAGCGTCAACTGTGGTATTCTGGCGCTCGACGAGCCAACAACCAACCTCGATCAGGAGAACATTGACAGCCTTGCGCATAGTCTTGCACGAATAATAAAGTCGCGGCAAGGCCAGAGGAGCTTCCAGCTAATTGTCATCACTCATGACGAGACATTTATGCAGCTTCTGGGCAAGTCGGAGTACGCAGACTACTACTGGCGCGTGTACAAGGACGAGCGCCAGCGGAGTGTGTTTGCTCGTCGCCCGATATCCAACAACTGACATTTCTGCCTGGCTCACTACATTAATTTATGTGCCTCTTGACACTCATGTATACCAGAAGCGCTGTCATGTGTCAGTTTGCCAGCACCAGCACCAGCACCGGCAGCATCGTCTTCATTCTCAAGGATAGCCAGGATGCCACCCACCACCCGCTCTCTTTAATCTCGGTCTTGTTCCAGCCAAAGAAAGAGCTGGCAATAGTTTGTTAGTTGGGAGCCCCTGGTTTCTTTTTTGGGCTTGCTCTTTTTTTCTTACTGCGTGTGTCTCAAACTTTTTTTCTTCCTCTTTTTGTGGGGCTACAGAAAATTTTCACCCGTGTTGCTTTTTTCGGGCCTCTTGTTTGAGCTTGACATTCGTATCTTCTTTTCTTCTTCCTATTTCATAGAGGTTGCTGCCTGACAAAAAAACTGCTTTCCGTTGTTCTTTTCTTTTCTCTCTTCTCTTTATTCTGTCTATAATACATAGCAACTCAACCCTCAGTCCAACCCCGCCAGCAAGCCTGTTTACCAGACAGCTCTTTTTTCGCCAAGAGAAGCCAGCACAGCCCAAGCAAACACCGTTTTTTACCCCCACTCTTTTCTTTAAGCTTTGCGCTACGAGCAATACAGCACAACAATGGTCAACACATATATCACCAAGACCCTGCACAACTGGTCGCCCACGCACGAGAAGCTTGCGGATATGGTTCTGAACAGGACCGGGGAGGTTCCTCTGTCCCAGCGCTACCGCGCGCTGTTCAGCCTCAAGGGATTGGGCGACGATGCGGCTGCGGAGATCATCGGCGAGGCCCTGGGTCTCGAGGGCGACTCGGATCTCTTCAAGCACGAGGTCGCGTACTGTCTGGGCCAGATGGGCAAGACGGCGGCGATTCCAGCGCTGGTGAAGGCAATGGCCCTGGTTGACAGCCACGACATGGTTCGCCACGAAGCCGCCGAGTCGCTGGGAGCGATTTCCGATCCTTCGGTTATTCCGGAGCTCGAGAAGTACACGAACGACCCATGCCAGGCGCTGGCCGAGACCTGCGTGTTGGCAATCGAGAAAATCAGATACGACCATTCGGAAGGCGCGCAGAAGGCCAATCCCAAGGCAAAGGACAGCCCCTACACCTCGATTGACCCTGCTCCTGCTGCAACCGAGACAAAGTCCGTCCCTGAGCTGCGCGCCGTTCTGTGCGACCAGGAGGCAAGTCTGTGGAAGCGGTATCGTGTCATGTTCGCCCTGCGCGAAATCAACACAGAGGAGGCCGTCTTGGCGCTGGCCGATGCCATGGAGGAAGACAAGACCAGCGCTCTCTTCCGCCACGAAATCGGGTTCATCTTTGGCGAGATGCAGCACCCGGCGAGCATTCCGGCTCTGGCGCGCGTGCTTGCCAACACCGAGGAGGCATCGATGGTCCGCCACGAGGCTGCCGAGGCCCTGGGCTCCGTGGCCACGCCGGAGGTCAAGGCCATTCTCGCCCAGTACATCAACGACCCCGAGCCTGTCGTGCGCGAGAGCTGCGTTGTTGCGCTCGATATGTTCGAGCACGAGACGAGCGGCGAGTTCCAGTACGCTATCATTCCTGACGAGGCCAGCCGCACCGAGCCAACCGCCGTCGTCTAACTTTCACTAACAAACCAGTTCTCCTTCTTTTTAATACTATTACCATACTCTCCAGTCTATATATATTCATTTCTATCGATAACACAGAACCGAGGGAAGAGAGGGGGGCGGACAGTTGAAGACTTGCAAAGTGCAAATACCAAAATTCCAAAGGAAAAGCAGTCACTGGCTCTCTCCCTGCGGTTCCTGCTGTGCAAACAGAACGTGCCTTATCAGCTCTGCCACAACATGCACGTTAAGGCTGTTGCCCAGAAGCTGGAGTCGCTGTCTTTGGGTGATATCCGCTGGAAAGTCGAGCACAAAAGGCCTGTCGTCCAATGTCGATACAAGCGGGAAATGGTGCAACAGCGCAACCTCTTTTGGCGAAAAGAATCGCAGACCAAGCTCTAGGAGTTTTTCTGGCGCACCAAACCCGTTTTCCCTGGTATCCAAATTCTTCGTTTGTAACAACGATCCGGACCCTATCAGATGCTTAGAACCGTATGCCTTTGTAAACGTCGATGTCTGCTTGCTTGACGGTTGCACTATGTCGAACTCCAGTTTTGTACGCTTGATAATGGATGATGCCGGCACCAGCAAGGATGGCTCGTTGTCCAGAGACCGATCAATGTAGCGTTCGAGCGGCTGTGGCTGCATGGGTGCTGTCTGCTTTGACAAGGACAGAGATATGGCAGCAGATCCAAAGGGCCATTCAGTGTGTATAACATTGCGCTTGGATTGCAAATAATCATCCACATAGCTATTGTGTTCGGATGCGCCAGATCCGATCCGTGCGCCGTGCCTCATCGAGGCTACCAGATAGTACCGAACTCTGTTGTTTGGTATCCCAAACTGAAGCGGCGAGAGAAGACACTCGTTGATCGCGAACCCCATGCTCCCGAGTGCTCTTACCAGAATGGATCGAGACTGCGAGTTCTCAAAGTTCATGACATTTTCCAGGAGAATGTGGGTAGGCTTGTGCTTCAGCTCAGGAAGCAGCTTTATCAGGCGGATTAGGCCACGGGCACGCGGATCCTGGTCGTCCAAATACTTGCCGCCGCGCGTGTACGGCTGGCATGGCGGACTGAGCAGCCAGCAGGTGGCCTTGTATCTGTCAATGTCGGCGGGCTCCAGGTAATCAATCGCCTTGTTGTTTGGCCGCATCCCAAAGTTGTGTTCGTACACGCAGTTGGCATTCTCATTCATGTCAAAGCTCATGGCCACCGTTCCTTGGACACCGCTGGCCTGCAGTCCATAGTGCAGACCACCGATCCCGCTGAAAAACTCGAGACACACAACATGCTTGCTCGCCTTGTCGGTTTCCATGTTGCTTTGACCTCGCCAAAGCTGCTGCTAAATTAGAGTAAGCAAGTAATTCCGTGCTATTAATATCCAAGACTATAGAAATACAATACACTAAACTGGTAGGATCAGAAAAGAAGAATCAGAAAAAAAGAAGAAAAACTAGAGAGAAGAAGAAAAGTTTTTTTCCACATCAAACAAACCGCTAGTCATATAGGAGTTGGTGGATCAGAAGGCCATACACCCGTCTTCTTCCATCCATATACAATCATGGGAATTGCTTCCTCTAGCGGCAGAGACTGCTTTAACGGCTGCCACTCCATCACAAGCTTTCGAAAGGTGTGGTCGTACATTCTTTTACTCAGCGGCTTCCGGTCCTTCTTCTTGCCGTCCTGGACCACAGGCGACTGAGCGCGGCATTCCAGGGGGCTTTGCCCTTGTCGCCATCGTCTGTTCTGCGCTAGCCAGTGCTCGCGGCCAACCTCGGCTGGCAAGGACTTGCTAACCATTCGGCGTGGAATACAGCGTTGCTCCCCGTGTGAAATGATGCTGAGCTTTATATGTGTCTGAATAGAAGAAATAGACTTCTCTGTCTGTAGGTTGCATGAAACTAAAAGTACAAGTGGAAATTCGCATTGATTGAACAAACAGAAGAGAAAAGGAAGCCAAGAAATCGCCTCTTTCTGTTTCTTTGTTTTGTTGGGTGTGAAATCAATATACTTTTTGGCTTTGCAGCCTACAATGAGAGGCTAATTGATTTTTGTCAAATTACGAGCCGGTGTGAACCGAGTCGTATTGTTTTTTTGCGTGTGCATTAATCGCTTCTTTTTCATTCGAAAACGGCTCCAGCCTTTGCCCGCATCTCGCCATTGACAACGTGCCATCAGCTGCTAGTAACATCTGTAGGATTCGATTTTCTTCCTCTTTCTTCCCACCCACAGATATAAAATTATCGTATAACCTTGATAAACAATGGTACGTGATGGATTGGATTCGCCGCCATGGATTCGGGACGATGGATGCGACTTTTCATATTGGCAGAGTGGTGTTGGATTCGACAGGGCTTTATGGCGCCAGAGCCACAGAAGAAAAGACGAACCTGAGATTTTTCAATTTGGAGTGATGGATTCGCAATTCGGATTTCAAAGTGTCTAAATCTAGAGAATGAGCTTTTGGAGGAAAATGCGTGTGTTTCTGGGCCTGCTTCTGGCATCAGCCAAAGTGGTCCGATTTTGCGTGCCTCTCTGCATCTTATGTGGTAGATGCCGAAAGACGCCGCTTGCAAGTGAGCATGTAGGGTTTTGGTCTTTGGATAAGTGGAATTAGGCTTGCCTTTTTCTCACCATCTGTTTTTCTGACAGCCAGACCGCTTCAATATGTCTCTGCCTCCAAAGCCCGATATGTTTGCAGCAACACCCAGGTCGTTTTTCAACTACTTGTTATACACAGCGAGATAGCGAACAGTGACACATCCACAGAGACCAAAAATATTCCTTTTGAGCAAAATCATAGCCCAGCGACCAAACAACTAAAACGCATGCCTTTTGCTCTGCTATTCAACTGCTTTTGTTCTCATGAAACCATTTGTAGGAAGCCGCCAAGCAGAACACCAGTATTAAGCTTGCCAGAGTCATTAAGGTCCTCGGCCGCACTGGCTCCCGTGGTGGTGTCACCCAGGTCCGTGTTGACCTTATGGACGACTCGGGTCGCTCGATCATCCGCAACGTCAAGGGCCCCGTTCGCGAGAACGACATCCTGACCCTTCTCGAGTCCGAGCGTGAGGCCCGTCGCCTTCGTTGAGACAAAAAAGCCGCAGTTTATCCGGGAGATACAGGGGGAATTGCTTTATTGCTATTTTGTGCTTTCTTTTTTCTCTTCGATTATACTCTTTTTTTTGCTTGTATAGCGAAGAAAAATTCCAACTCTATTTGCCACCGTGAGATGCGACCCTATAATTTGGAATAGAACAAACTGCTTTTTCTGTCTTGGCTCTATACTTTTTTTTGGCAATTTTAACATTACAAAGCAGGCCGCTTCTTTCTTCAAGGCAAAAGGAAAAAGTCATGCAAATGCGCTTTCTACAAACCATCATATTAGGCGAGCACTGTAAAGAAAACTCTTTGCCATTTGTAGATGACGAGAGATGTTCAATAAAGTAAAAGATCGAGCAGGATAACTAAAAACAAAATCTCGCAGACAAGAGCAACTTTCGAGAAAGTACTTCTTGTCCAGCATATTGCATATTCCGTTTTATTATTATCATCATTTCAAGAGTAGAAACTACTATGTTGCCAACGCCAACAGCAGCCATTAACAACATCCCAAGCGAGATTCTGGTGTTAATCCTGCGTAGACTCGCCAGCACATCAACCAGAATGGTTAGGAAATGGCACTATGGATTAAAGCTGCTCGGTGTGTGTAGAAAATGGAGACTGCTGGCTATTCCGCTGGTGTATAGGCAACTAAATATCAACGTTTTGTCCTGTGTTGACACGGAAGGGGACATTGCTAGTGCCCTAGTCTATAAAAGCATGGTCACAACGAACCTGGATTTGATTACTGCGCTTGGATATAGCTCTCATCTTCGAGATCTTGCAGTTTGGGTCGAGTGCCTTAAACCGCCATACACCCACATAGACAATGTGCTGCAGGTGTTGAGGGGCAATGCTTTGGCTCTGCAAAGAATAACCAAGCTAGAGATTGAGCTTGTTGACGGCTTGTTTGAAACAGACAGCAGCTCGTATAACGCTGAGCTTGACAGAAGGGCCGCATGTTCTATGGCTGACGAGTTTGTAGCACTAGTGCCCAATGTTGTGTCCTTTGCCTGCTCGCCAGAGATTGCACTGACAAGTCGGCAGAACTTGTATTTCCTTTGTGAGCTGACAAACAGATATAGACCACAGGTTTGCAGTCTCAATGCAAGTCTAGCAAGGCTCCAGTATGTAGACAGGTTTCCCGACATATTAACAAACCTTCGCTTGACCGCATCTGAGGACGGCGCAATCCCCGAATTATGTGTTAACCCAGCTTTCCTTAAAAGCCTTGTGCTTGGAGACACATTTAACAACACAATCTGGAATATGTTTGCGGATGGGCCGAGTAGTGCATGTATCAACTTTACAAGCTTGGTTTCTTTGTCCATCAGTTCAGTGACGCTTCTCCAACACATTTATCGCATTCACAGAACAGCCAACTGGCAAGGGAACAACAATGCTTGCCGCTATCGTATCCTGGCCCCAAGGCTCAAGTACTTGAGCTTTTTCATACATCCGCCTATATACAGCGTGCTACTGTCGATATCTCTGCCAGACTATCTAGACACGCTAAATGTTATTATTGGGAAAAGCATGATTATAACAATGAGAAACGTAGAGACCAGAAAGGCGCTAAAAGTTATAACTAAACAAACCTCGTTGAGAATCGAGACATTTGACCAAGAGGTTCTACTTGCAAACAGAATACTAAATGTCCCAAATATGGCACACCATCTTCTGCTAACGCTATACGTGACAGCAGATACCTTTCCAGTTCATGCTGTTAGCTGGACAAATCTTTCTTCATTGCGGATCGTCTGGAGAATCAAATTCGTGACAGTGTTGGCAATACTAGAAAAGGCTCCAAACCTGAAAGATCTTAATGCTGACAGTGTGGATTGTGTGGACCAGCAGGGTAATTTTGTTCTGCCGTCTCTTCACATGATTCAAAAGGACAAGTTTGAACCGATAAACACAAAAATACAGCAGATAAATCTTTACTGTATAATATTTGACAAGTCGCAGGATAGCAAAGTTGACGCTATTTGTGAGTATCTACAGGCGAGAATAGCCACGCTGAAGCAAATATGCATTACAACACCCACCACTCGATCGCTAAGACTGTTTTAGACATTTGGTATTATGCCGACATCTACTGTAATGTCAACAGAATTCCGCTCTCTGCGTAAAAGCAAACGGTTAAAACCATTGTATGTGTCAAAGCGCTGGTGGAAAAAAAACTGATCCCAAAACAGTGGAGGATTTACTCTCTTGACTTTCGAGCAAATGGTTTGCGGCGCCGAGCATCAAACATTAAGCAAATGGGAAGCCCTAGAACCGCGCGGCGCTTTGATCGTAATACTAATGGCCACCAACCCTGTAATGGCAAACGTACATCATTTTCTCTTTTGTTTTACTTCTTTGCAAGCTATTTTCTTTACATCTAATTATTAACATAATAAATCGTCTTTGTCTCATACACGATCATGACTTGCAGCGATCCAAAGCATATTTCCATCAACCAAAAGCGCTTCTCACCGTTGGCACTTGGATGCGGGGCCTTTAGCGGCGCCTATGGTCCTGTATCCCAAGACGCAGTGACCGGTGCTGTGTGTGAGGCTCTGGATAGCGGGGTCACCCTGCTTGATACGTCTCCATATTACAATGACAGCGAAATTAAGCTTGGAAAAGCCCTAAAGGCGCTGGAGCCAAAATTCCCACGATCGTCATATAAAATCTGCACAAAGCTCGGGCGATATGGATACCACAAAGCCGAATTTGATTACAGTGCAGCACGCGTGGTATCAAGTGTGCAGGAGAGCATGCGCCGACTTCATACCAACTATCTCGACATTGTGCTATGCCACGATGTGGAGTTTGTCGATCTATTGCAAGTAGTTGATGTGGCTCTGCCACAGCTATTCGATCTAAAAGAGAAGGGCGTCATACGCTATGTAGGGATCAGTGGGTATCCACTAGAAGTGCTCCTGGAGATTGCTCAGATCCAAAGCAAACGCGGCAATCCGCTAGATGTCTGTCTATCGTATTGCAATCTCAACCTGCATTGCCAGCTTCTCGAGGAATACGTTCCACGGCTTCGGGCAGCTGGCGTAAACACAATTATAGCTGCAAGCCCGCTTTCAATGGGCCTTTTATCGGAAGAAGGGCCGCCAGACTGGCACCCGGCAAGCCCAGAGTTGAGACAGGCGGTTAAGAAGTGTGCTGATCTGGTGCACAGTTACAATGTGTCCCGCGATCGCTCTTCTAGTAAAGTAAGCCTTGCTGGAATTGCAGAAAACTACGCCTTTTCTTATGATAGCGTAGACGTGCATCTTGTTGGTGCCAAAACCG
>JANBOK010000295.1:0-17182 GCA_027595805.1 Coemansia sp. Benny D160-2 | reverse complement strand
GTTAGTTCATTTTTTACGTGCTAAGCAGACATTACTTTATTATAACGTCAATTATTTTCTTTCAAACAAAAACCCCTATCGCAAGAAAGCTAGTAAAGAGGATTATATTAGGAAAATGTAAGAGCACTGGAATGATGAGCAGGGTATTCCCATTTATTCACGGACGTGCGGACCCAATTTCATAGCACCAAGAGCAGGGAGGATCAATGGCAACAGTCAATCAGTTTTAGGCTGATTAAACTGGACTGGAAATCTTCTCCAACTGGAGCGAAGAACAACAACGTTCGGCGTCCGTTTATATTTTATAGTCAGTCTTTCTCCATCCATCCGACTTGCATAGGTAAGGTGGAGAGAGGGGAGTCCTGTGGATACTTTTATTTATATAGAAGACCTCCCCCCAATTTGGCTTATTTTCTGTTTATCAGAAAGGATAAACCATAAAAAATAGGAGATCGGTCTAGATGTTTTGGGCAGCCGAGGAACCGCTTCGCCGGGCAATGACCCACTTGAAGTACTCGTATGTGGTCCAGCTGATAGCGGTGGCAGGCATGTTGGCAATAATGCGGGGCTTGATGCCGCGCAGGAAGCCAGCAACGCCCTGGCGACGGTAGATAACAGAGGCAGACTGCAGCATAGACGATGCGGCACGAACTTCAGCGTCAGAGGATGCGCCGCGCGTCTGGAGCAGCGTCTTACAGCAATCAATAGGTGTTGTCAGCGCAGCGGCAACAGCGCCGGCCATGCCACCGGCAACCACGTGAGTCAGCGGCGAGTAGGTGCCCGACGGATTGATGGAGCGGCGGAAAAGATCGTAGCAGCCGAACTGGATCGACTGGAACGGCATGTTCATAACAAGCGTGGTGGGATACGACACATAGAATGCGCGCACACCCTCTCTGCGCATCACAGTTGCTGCACAATCAACTATACTGCGGTATGCGCCGGTTCCGCCGCCCAGCTGCATGCGCTGCTTGATAACGTCAAACGGATTCATCAATGCGTCGCTGACAATTGTAGCCACTCCGCCTGCTGCGCCTGCTGCCACTGCCGATGATGCCTGTCCGCTGCGCGTCAGCATCGCCTTTGTTTGCTCGTAGACTGCAAAGTATACGGCGTGCGATGGGCCTGCGCCCACAACCACCGATGTCACGCCCCGCCACAGCGACCGAATTCCCTCGGTTGTCGAGATCGTCTTCAGCGCCCGCGCAACGCCGCTCGATACCACCGCCGACGGCGACCCAACCACTTGCATACGCGTCTACACACTCCGGAGATCCACAACACACACTGCATTAGTCTCCATTTCTCTTAGAACACCCTTCTTCCTCTTACTCGCCTTCATTCTTCCCTATCAGCTGCTTACCTTGACTATGTCGAACGGATACATGACCGAGTGCTCCATGATCCCCGCCGCCGCGCCCGCCACAAGATGCATGCCCAGCGATGTAGAAGCAGGAAGCTCCTCGTAATCGTAGTCGCTGTCGTAGCTGACCGCCTGGCCGCCGCTGGCGCTGGCGCTGGAAGCAGCTGCCATTCTGTCGATGGCGTTGTTTTGGCTATTGGTTGCTGGTATTGTCGTGGCCGCAGGCAAGGACATTTGGCCAACGGAGTGGAGGTGAGATATTTTGGAGGGGTTGAAATTAGGAGTGCTTTTCTCCTATTTCTTACTGTATTTTGGTTTCTAGCAACACGACTCTCTTCCTCTGCCAAAAGTAGAAAGCCAAATATGTAAATAAAAAAGACAAACACAAAAGTAAAAGAGGAGAGGAAAGATAAAGAGAAAAAAGACCGTGTGAGTACTTTTATTTCTTTCTAAAAAAGACAAGATAGGAACTTTTTTTATTAATAGGGAAAATAATGAAAATTGAAAACAAGAGAGAGAAAAGGGAAGGAGAGAAGAAATGAACGGGATTCCCTCTGCCTTTTGGTAATGGTTGGTGTATGCGCGCCTTTTTTTCCTATTTTGATTTCTTGTAGAACGTCTTGGCAAGAAAAAAGGCGAGGAAAAAAAGCTCAGTCATACATGAAAAAATGTTATTTTCCTCTTCCCCCCATCGTTTTTCTTTCTTCTTGCGAGCGGAAGAAAGAAACCACCTTATTTGCTCATATTTTCTGCTATTACGCTGAGAATCCTTGTGAATCTCCTTTTTCATTCTTATTTTTACTTTCATGGGAATCATAAAAAATTTGAACAGATAATGTGGAAAGGGCAGAAAAATATAAGAAAAATCTGATAAGGTTCCACATTAATCTGATCCCGTCTGGTTTCATGAAAGAATCCGTTGGGGGAGAAAAGAAAAGCAGGATCAACGGAATAATGAGCGAGCGAGAGAAATGCTTCCCGTTTTTTCAGCTGTGCATGTGGCGCATGAGATCACTTCCTTGTTTATTGTGGAAAAGGCGAAGAGGGCTGAAAATGCGTAATCACGCTTTTTACTTTTCGGAAGCGATGAATTTCATATTTTACTCTTTTCACTTCTCTCCTCTTTCCCGTTGTGTCTTTATTCAATTTTAATTTCTTTTTAATCGTTCTTCTTGTTTTTCACCTCTGCTTTAAAGATTCCACGTACTTATAGCGATTATAGAAAAGAAAGGAAAAGAGAGTGACAGCTGTAGAATTTCGCCAGATTGGCCACCACCAAACCAAATCAAATAGAATAAAGCACTCGGGTAGATATGAGCTCTGGAATCCGCAGAAACGAAAAGAGGCCAACGCTAGGGTCTGCAGGAATTCGCAATAGCGGAATACGCTCTCAGGTTGTAGGGAACAGCGGGACTGGTGGAAGACGGCTGGCACCAGGAGTCAGACAAGGAAGAAGGCCAGCACCACCACTTTCACAGCAAAGAGGAGGAGACGCACCACTCGCAGATGCAGATATTCCGCTAGCTGCCGCCACCGCAGGAGTGACAACCACAGGTGCTTCTGCAGCAGCAGCAAAGTCGATGCAGGACACGAGACCGTGTATCGAGTACCCTCTTATGTCGGCCACACCGCAGACCACGCACAACGTTATGCGGTTTCTCGAGGCTAACACAGTTGACCTCAGGGAGCTCACGCAGCCGGTTAAGCTGCGTCGACGGAACAGAGAGTATTATCGGCTGAAGAACAAGAGGCGCAACGAGGAGCGGGCAGCGCTGCTGGCTGCAAAGGCGGAGGCAGAACTTCATGTCGATGACGCAAAGAAGCCTGAGGGCGCGCAGAGTGGTCAGACGGCTGCGACGGCGGATTCAACGACCGCGGCGGGAGAGAGCAGCACGCAACAGCAGGCACAGACACAGGCACAGCAGCAACTACTACTGCAGCAGCAGCAGCAGGCACAGCGGCCCAAGGCGGACATGAGTCTGATAGCGGACCTGGGCGGGGCGCGGAGAAACAAGAAGAACCTGTTCAAGAAGCGCACGAAGCAGGTGTACTTTGCAGACGAGGAGAAGCGGCGGCTGGACATTGAGGAGGCGCGGCCGTGGGTGCTTGAGGATGATGACGAGACGGAGATGTGGACGGGATCTCTGGAGGGCACACAGAACTCGGCGCACGTGCTGTTTGTGCTGACAGACGATGGGTTCCGCGTGGTGCCAGTTGACCGCTGGTACAAGTTTGCGCCGCGTCTCAAGTACAAGACGCTGACGTTGGACGAGGCCGAAGAGGTGCTGAAGAATGAGCAGAAGATCGACAATCGCAGCCGCTGGATCATGCGCAAGCACATGCAGCAGAAGGATGTTGGTGAGGGCGAGGATGCGCCCAAGGAGAAAGAGCCGGCAACGCGCGCACCCAGTAAGCCTGCGCTTGTTGAGTACGAAGTCATGGACGACGATGACGATGTGTTTGGTGCGGATGACGCGCAGCCTGCTAGTCGTAAGGCGCGGTCGTCGGGAAAGAACGGCGACTATGACGAGGTCAACTTTGAGATGGAGTTTGATGATGACGAGGAGCTTGGCGATGTGCAGTTTGAGTACAACGAGGAGGAGTCGCGCGAGAAGGAGGAGCGCAAGCGCAAGTCGCACATTGGCAGAGGCGATGACGAGGATGAGGATGAGGAGGATGGTGCTGGCGACGGTGCTAATGCGCGCAACGCACTGGATGACGACGGCAAGACGATCAAGAAGCTCATCCGCAAGCGCGAGGACAGCAAGGACTACGAGTCCGACGATGACAATGAGAATCCTTACCTGTCGCTTTCTGATATCAGCGACTCTTCCAGCGACGACGAAGATGACGCGCCCAAGGACGCCGCAGACCAGCAGGGCCAGCAGCAGCCTGACGCTGCTTCTAAAGAGGCCGAGTCCACCGACGCTGCTGCTGCTGCTGCATCTGCTTCTGCATCTGCCCGCAGCCCGTCGCCCTCTCCGCCGCTCGCTTCTGTTGCCGCTTTGTCTCCGCCCGCCAGCATGAAGAAGCGCAAGCGCATTTCGGTCGGAGGATCCCACGGCCAGCAGCAGCATGCGGGCGGAGCCAGCGGAAGCACCTCGCCGCTGGCACCGCCAGGTCCTAAGCACTCCAAGCTGTCTGGCCACTCGGCAAAGGCGCAGCAGACGACTGGCGCCAGCAGCGGCGTTGGTGCTTCTTCCTCTTCTTCCTCTTCTGATCTTATCACCAGACGCGAGATCATCGATCTCATCAAGAGCGGCGTCAACACCACCAAGGACCTCATCGGCTGCGTGCGGAAGAAGCTCAAGGCCAACCCTGAGAACAAGTCGCGCATCCAGATGATTGTGAAGGACGTGGCCATACTCAAGAACGACCGTCTGGCGCTCAAAAAGCCCTAGGCTCTATCTGACTAGTAGCGCTGCTTCTTTTGTTTCGTTCTTTTTAACGTTTTTGCCAGTTAACATTTTGAAAAGTGATTGGTTTGGCCATCTTCGACCAAAGCGTGTAACATCAACACCAAGTGCATTAACCAAGCTCTTTATCACTCATTATTATCCTGTTTGTGCGTTTAACATGGCTTTTCTTTTCTCTAGCTTTTATCCTTTTGTTTTTTTTCTAATTCCAAAGCTCCCGCTATCATTTCAACCTGCAGCAAAAGTACTATTGATCTGTTTCTTCATAGCCTTGCTATATACATCACAATGAATACTGCCAAGCACAGCAACAGTTCGCCAAAGACACAGGACATTCCTTCTCCACACAACCACAAGTACAGAAAAACCCACGATGGATGGCACCAGAGCAACGAAGAGGATGGTGGTGGCACCACTAAGAAGCGCAGCGTTTCGCTGGAATCGAGCTCCCCGACCGAACGCCTTTTAGCGCAATCAACCAGATACACGGAGCACTGCGAGCTGTACCCAAAGGTGCTGCGCGACATTGTCAATGAAAACCCCCAGGACGCCTCCTCTGTTCTTGCGGAACGCGACCCCGAGGTCACTCGACGCGCGGAGGAGCTGCATCGCGAGAACCAGCGACGGGACCTGGAGTCGTCTGTGCTGAACCCCGAGCAACACCTGCAGTTCTACCCGGCTGCTGCGCGAAGGAGTTGCGGCTAGATAATGTTTGTATGTCCTGTCTTGGGGTTTGTGGCTTCTGTTTCTTGTATTCTTCATGTAAAAAAGTGCGCACGGACAGTTTTAGAGTTTCTGTGCTTCCAGGACTGGGGGGAGGGAAGAGAGGGAAGAAGATTAATGAGTGGCTCCTTGTGATTTCGATTGATCAATAATAAATCTTGATTGGCAAGATAAGATTGGACGGATGTGTTTTTGGTGTGGATGGTCTTGCCTTCTTTTTTTTTGTTCGTTCTTTGCCTTTGCATAATAACAATAATAAAAAATCTAAAGTGTTTCTTTATCTTTATTTTCTTTTGTTTCTGAATTCTAAATACCAGGATCTCATCGGCAATGTACCAACGCTTGGCCTTGGCTCGTGTTTCCTCTCTGCTATCCACACGCAGCATACCAATCTCTGCATCCAGTAAGTAAGCTAGGAGAAAGCCACACACTTCGCTCGCCCCTCTTCTGACCACATCAATTATGATTGGCACGGCAAGATTCAGCAGATCCACTCATTTCAAATCCCAATTTATTGGCGGACCGTAATTCTAATCACCTGGTATAACTTCACCATGTCCATTGAATTCACTTGTTGTAGATGCATACCGTCTACAAAGCGCACTATTGGCACGCGGCTACGCATCGCAGACGCCGCCATCCAACATCCACGAAAAGAGGGTAGCGGAGAACAAAAGCTTTAAGATTCCGCACCAAACATGGGAGGAGCGAGACACAACGCAGTCGGTGTGGGACTTTTCGGCAAAGACGTTTTTCATGACGGAGCTGGCACGCGGGTTCTGGATCGTGTTCATGCAGTACCTGCGTGAGCCATACACGCTGCACTATCCGTTTGAAAAGGGCCCGCTGTCGCCCAGGTTCCGCGGCGAGCATGCGTTGCGCAGATACCCGTCGGGCGAAGAGAGGTGCATTGCGTGCAAGCTTTGCGAAGCCATCTGTCCGGCCCAGGCTATTACCATCGAGGCCGAACCCCGCGAGGACGGCAGCCGTCGCACTGTGCGCTACGATATCGATATGACCAAATGTATTTACTGTGGCCTTTGTCAGGAGGCTTGTCCCGTCGACGCGATTGTCGAGGGCCCGAACTTTGAGTACTCAACCGAGACCCGTGAGGAGCTTTTGTATAACAAGGAGAAGTTGCTGGCTAATGGCGATCGCTGGGAAACTGAGATTGCTCAGAACCTTAGGTCCGAGCAGATGTACCGCTAGGCTTTTACTTTTTTAACCCCATTTACATCACTCTTGATCGTCTCTCTACACCCCCTTTTATATTAAAACACTATTCATTCTGTCTTATTCTACATTATACTGGAACGTTGCCTTGCTGTCGTAAAGCTACTCGGTTGTGTTACAGTGGTGATGCCTACATTTATAACTCGCTCCAGAACCTTTATCAAGCGATTCTCAAAACCAAGCCTACTTGAGATGGACAGCTTTATTTCAAAGTTTTTGTATTGCGTTCAATATGATTTATTATCAATAAAACAAGCGGTAAAGTTTTATTAAATTTCTGCCACAAACCAATACTCTGCTCTAAAGAAAAATTGGAAAATGGCGGGCTTCACGGTTTGTTCATGTAGTTTTAATATTACAAGGTTTTTGTCACTTTGTTTCTCTCTTTGCAAGATGTTCTAGCTGATCAATAAGATTTGCAAATTCTAGGAGTGTATTTGTTTCACAGGTATCCAAACACACGTCGGACTTCTCCAACGTATATTTTAACTTTCCACAACTGTTGCATTTAAACTGAAACGATATCGTTTTCTCGTCCATCTTACAGCCTTGCAACGATATGTGTTATATTAGATAGAAAAACAAGAAGGTTGTGAGAATGAGAAATACTGATGATGGATAATTGTTATCGAAATGCAAGGACAAGAGAAAAGAAAAGGCGATTTATTCTGATTAATATTAATCCAAGCTGGGTGTTTTGAAAAACAATAATAAAAGGAAATGTGACTTTTGTCGGTCACACAGTAAGATAGATAGATATAGATTTTGGGCTGACTGGCAAAAGACAAATTTATCTGTCAGTTAATTAGAAATCCACGAGATGTTTCTTTATCTGTTTATCAACAACAGTTGGGGTTTCTGCAATTCTTTATTTTTGGGAATGGATGTCTTGGTGATACACTTGAGAAATTAATCCCAGATACCCCCATCTTTACCCTGATATTAATCTTTTACATATATTGTGTGTATGTGCTTGCTACATGTAGCAGGTTGGGGGGGGGTTTACACATAATTTCTACATGGAACTTGTTTGCACAGAGATAAAGAATAATGCTGACTAGCGTACAAGCCGTATGCCTAGTGGATGACAAAGCTTTAAGCTTATGCTATGGAAAACTAATTGCCAGTCCTATAAGGCATACACTATTTGTGGTGTATGCGTTGCTGTTCTAGCACATCGTTTGCCATTCTTTTACCTGTCAGATGATAAGATAATATTCCCTAGATCGCGATCAACGGATCGCCGACTGATTTCCAATCTTTTATCTCTGTTAAAACAAGCCGATATCATCGCCAGCGCTGTTTTCCTTTCCCAGTCGTGTTGATTATCTTTTCCGAGCAATAAAGGAGCTTTTATTTTTACTTTACTTTTATTGCATTCTTGTGTAAATCCACTCTAGCCAAGCATTACGGCTTTACCTCCTTGTTTACAGCACATTAAAAGCAATGATGCGCCCAGCATTGACAAAAGGTAAGCATCCGTGACACTCCTGAATCCCTAGATCCTTTGCTTCCAGATTCAAATCAACGGCAATTAGACCAAGAAAAGGAAAAGCAATTTAATTCAAAGAATGAGGAGCTAATGAGATTCCCCACCAAATATTTCGCAAACATGTAGTAGCTTCAAAGAGGGTTCCGTCGTTGCTCGTCGGAGCACAGCGCACATACGCGACAGAGGGAGGCAGCGGCGCTCGCAAGTATGGCGGCCTGAAGGACCAGGACCGCATATTCACCAACCTGTATGGACGGCACGACTTTGGACTAAAGGGCGCGTTGAAACGCGGCGACTGGTACAAGACAAAGGAGCTTGTGCTGAAGGGAGAGGACTGGATCATCAACGAGATGAAGGCTAGCGGAATGCGCGGACGCGGCGGAGCTGGGTTCCCGTCAGGACTCAAGTGGAGCTTTATGGGGAAGTCGTCACCCGGCCGCCCGCGCTACCTGGTTATCAACGCTGATGAGGGCGAGCCAGGCACGTGCAAGGATCGCGAGATCATGCGTCATGATCCGCATAAGCTGATCGAGGGATGTCTTTTGGCTGGGCGCGCAATGTTTGCCAACGCAGCCTACATCAACATCCGTGGCGAGTTCTACAACGAGGCATCCAATATGCAGCAGGCGATCGATGAGGCGTACAAGGCCGGGCTTATTGGCAAGAACGCATGCGGGTCGGGATACGACTTTGATGTCTATGTGCATCGTGGAGCTGGTGCGTACATCTGCGGCGAGGAGACTGCGCTCATCGAGTCGCTCGAGGGCAAGCAGGGCAAGCCGCGTCTGAAGCCGCCGTTCCCTGCCGATACCGGGCTGTTTGGCTGCCCAACAACCGTGACAAACGTCGAGACTGTGGCTGCGGCGCCAACCATTCTGCGGCGCGGCGGCTCCTGGTTTGCCGGCTTTGGCGCTCCACGCAACTCGGGCACAAAGTTGTTTGCCATCTCGGGCCACGTGAACAACCCCTGCACAGTCGAGGAAGAAATGTCGATTCCGCTGCGCGAGCTGATCGAGCGGCACTGCGGCGGCGTACGCGGCGGCTGGGACAATCTGCTTGCAATCATTCCCGGTGGTTCGTCGGTGCCACTGCTGCCCAAGCATCTGTGCGACACCGCGCTGATGGACTTTGACACGCTGCGCGACATGCAGTCGGGTCTTGGTACGGCTGCTGTTATCGTCATGGACAAGAGCACCGATGTGGTGCAGGCGATTGCGCGGCTTTCATCGTTCTATCGCCACGAGTCGTGTGGCCAGTGCACGCCTTGTCGCGAGGGCTCCAGATGGCTTGATCTGATGATGGCTCGCTTTGTGCGTGGTGAGGCTACGAAGCCCGAGATCGACCAGATGATTGAGATCACCAAGGAGATGGAGGGCCACACTATCTGTGCCCTGGCGGATGCTGCTGCCTGGCCCGTTCAGGGCTTGATCCGCCACTTCCGCCCTGAGGTTGAGAGACGTCTGAAGGACGCTGCTATTGGCTCCCAGATCCGCTCGGATGATGACTACCGTCCCGACCAGACCATTGCTACCCTTTAGATTGTCTCTGTCTCTATCCTTTTTCTCTTTCCCTTTTTTTTAATTAGCACACATCCCTTCCCTTTCCATTTGTCTCCAGCAAAAACATGTTACTTCCTACACTGACTGCTTTGCTTGTCTAGCAA
This sequence comes from Coemansia sp. Benny D160-2, assembly GCA_027595805.1. Lineage (NCBI taxonomy): Eukaryota > Fungi > Kickxellomycota > Kickxellomycetes > Kickxellales > Kickxellaceae > Coemansia > Coemansia sp. Benny D160-2. The sequence goes on along the minus strand of JANBOK010000295.1, from coordinate 7,292 downwards.
CTCAAAAACACGAGTGTGTTGATTCTGGCTGTCAAGTATCTCCTCATCTCATCAGACAGTTCGTTCGACCATCTCATTCTTTCGTTATCCAAGCTCAGTCTCTGGAGGCTGTTGCTGAGCTGACGAATCGGCTGCTGATGGACACTATCTCCTATAAGTCTGCTTTCCACCCGAACAACAGCTGCCACCTTGCACACGTTGGTTGCAGCCAGGTTGGCCAGCCGAGGCAGTCGCTGGATAATATATAACAAGCTGGAAAGATCAATTGTCATTTCTACTGCCAGGCTTGTAAGGTACGTCCATTCCAGCCTATCCATGTCCAGATAGTTTTCCTGGGCGTTGCCAAGATAGAGGAACGAGGTTTCTGCCAAATCGGGGATACATAGTATTTCGTTAGTAAATGTGATAATGTCAACGACAATAGAATCATGATCCTCCTGGTCTTGCTCACCATTACCACTGCCACTGTTATACATGGACCTGGGTACCGATGCGTATCGTGAAAACACCTGTTGTATTGCTAGGGAATTTAGATGCACATTTGTGAGTTCTATTTCTGCCATTTCCATTATTCCCAGCTTGAACCTTCCGAGTCTTTCGGGGAAAGCAACAGACATGAGCAAGGAGCAGGAGGTGGGGCTTGCAAATGTGCGCATATACTTCAAGGAGGGCATCAGTAACTTTTGTTTCCTCAGTATCCCGCCATTACTACGCGTGGTTGACGATGTTGTTATCTGCCACATCTCTGATCCATTCGTATTTATCTGGGGCAGAAACGATGCACCAAAATACAAATACTCGAGCGACTTAAACTCTATATCAGCTGCTTCTGGCTCAATACTATAAGGAGCAGAAGGAGAAAGCACGGGAGCAAAGGACTGCCAGTCAAACCCAGCAGATACCGCATCCAGCTTGAGACGTCTCAGACTGTTTGCTTGCATCCGGGGCAGCTGCACACTTGGTTTGAAATAACAGTCAATGTGCAAGCATTGCAGCCGGTCAGACAATTCGGGTGTCGAGTACAGCGCCTCTGGTCTGCCGTTAATGTTAACCAGCTGCGACGCATAATGTTTTAGCAGCTCGTCAGTAAAATACATGTAGAAAGTGTTGCCGGTTACCCTAACCACATTAACTGTATCGATTTGTGGAACCAGACTAGCAAATCTGGCGGCTACGGTGATTACGTTGTTTTCATCTTGCTGAGCGTCATCTATATTCTCATTATCATTATCGCCATATACGGAGAAAGAGGGCTGTTGTGGACTAGCGAATATTGCAAGCTCCAATTCCCTAGCACTACCTACGACTTGTGCACAGCGTTCAAACTCGGAACAAAGCATATCAAGTACTGAAATGGCGTTGAAACACTGGTATATCCCAATTTTGATTGACCTTGGCTTACACCTATCCTTATGCCATGAGATAAACCTAATGTTCGACTCTATTGTTACCTTGGACCGGCTGCTACTACTTGCTATATAATTGTATACGTTGCCGAATAGACTTGCCCGATCGGAACATTTAATTATCAATTGTCGGCATACGTGTGGAAGCGCAAGTGCTCGCCATTTTCTACATACGTGGACAAGGCTTGTTCGGCGCCACCACTCTATAAAACTGTCTGTTGTGTTATCGGTTATTTTCCGGATAATCAGTTCGGTAATCTCGGGCAACAGTGCATCAATAGGCATCTTCGCTATATCTCCTAGATAGATGGATGGATAGTAGATGATGACTACTAATGGAAATTAGAACAACCCAACAAGAAGAGAAATGCTACAGAGTGGATAATAAAAGTTTGGAAAAGAAGAGAATGGAAATGAAAGAAATATTACCATTTACGCGTGTGTGCAAGCCGGGTGCAAGGAAAGTGTGCATTGTATTTCATTTCATTTTATTCTATGGCTAGTTGCTTCTTCTTTGTCATCGGTCATTTCCTAGTAGCATAAAGGATAAACACGTTTGTATTAAAGAGATAGTTAAAAGCTAAAAAAAAAGAAACAACACATCCATTTATTTAGAAAGAAGGGTTTCTTTTCGGACCTTTGCACATGCAATTACCCGACTTTTGGCCTTTTGGAGGCGGAGAAAATTAGATACACGTTTAAGAATGTACGCTACTCGGCCATTTCTACAGTTCTGCCACGTTCTCTCCACCGCTGCAGTCATCATCCTCGTCATCGGCAGTCATGTCTTTGTCTTTGTCGCTGGCAAGGCGGTTGACAATCCATTCAACTGAGCTCCGCAGCTCTTGGGTGTGGCAGCTGTCCAAGAAAGCTGCCTGGTCATTATTGCCGGGTTTAATAGACTCCTTGATGCAGGTATCCCAAACCACACTGCTATTGCACAAACCGCTGCCATCAGCCCTCTGCGTGCACTGCTGCCGTGCAAAGAGGATATCCAGCGTAGACGCCACGCTCTTTTGCAGCCCATCCTCTTGCAACCGCTTTCTGTTCACGGCAACCGGCATGTCCTTCCAGTTTTTACACGCAACGATCATGCTATGCGATCTGTAGAACGCACCCAACGCCAGTCGCAACCACATAATCACATGAGCGGCTACTACGCTGCTGTCTTCGCCACCCGTTGTAGAAGAGGTGCTGTAGAGAGAAACGATGGTTTTGCCCAAAAGCTCCCACACAATCGCGTCCTGACGACGTTCCGACAGATACTCGACATACTGTGCAAGGGCCTCCTCGTGTCTCCCCAGCGCAGTGAGAACCTCGGCGAGAAAATAATTGTATCCGGGGTTCTTTCCGCCGCACTGTAGATACCAGTCGTAGAAAAAGCGAACGGATTCAAGGTCGTCTATCCGAATAGCAGACTTTGCGCCAATCTCCAGGATCTCACGCAGCGTGGCAACTCGCAACACCTCATTCTTCCTCCTATTCCCCTCCCCTTTATGCTGCTTGGACGTGACAAACTCGACGACCGTCTGCTTGCAAAGCGAACAAGCACGGCCATACTCCTTTGCAAAATACATCCGTTGCGCAGTATATGTAATCTCATCCAGACCCCCGTGCTGCGAGAGCCATTCTCCTACGCTGAGCGAGTCCGAGGAAGCGTCGTACCACCGATCCTCGTCTATTCGGGGCGTGTAGTTTATTGCTTCTGCATCGAAGGCGACCGTGCGGTCTCGCGTGGCATTGAACAGTCCGTCGTCTCCGTCGTCCTCGCTGTCTGTGAAGGCGGCAAACTGGAAGAAGCCATGCGAATCGTCGAGCTGTTCGTCTGTTGTGTTAGTTGTTGTCATTGGATAGGCGAACTTTACATGTATTAAAATAAAAACCCAAATAAAAAACGAGAGAAGAAAAAGCATACAGCCGAAGATCAGGAATTTCTCACATAAATTTGTTGATCGATTGAGGAGAGATCAACGGGATGGTTAAATGACGCAGTGCAGACACGTTTCCCCCCTTTTTGTTTTTTTGCGTGAAAACGAAGAAAAACTGTCGTCATCAAAAAAAAGCAAAGCGAGACAAAAAGGTACCTTCTCAGTTCTTTTCTGTCTGTTACTATTTAGAATCCTCCGTTTTTCCAATTCGTTGTTTTATTTATAAAGTGGTTCGTAACATTATCCTGCGCATTTCAACCTCAAATGGACGTGGACAATCCGGCACACAACTACCTGCAGAGGCTACAGAATGAAGCGCCCAGTGGGCTGGCGCAGTACTTTTTGGAGTTTGAAGATCTCTATGAAAGAAAGTAAGCACGATTCACCACACAGCACATTTGTCATCGAGATGGAAAAGGAGCCCTCATTCTCCAAACTATAAATCAGCACACTGACGAAAATGCTAATTATTATTTATTTATTTATTTTTCACTATTGTAGATTGTGGCATCAGCTCACAAAAAAGGTGGAGGAATTTATCAATATTCCGGAAGCAGCGCCCTACCGCATTGGGCTTTACAATGAGTTTGTGAAGGACTGGCAGAAGCACATGAACAAGGTGAAGCTTGTTCTTTTTGCACTGGCAGCAGCCCGTCAATTCGACGATGTTTCAGAGGCAGCCGAGTTCATGGCAAAGATAGCCGAGGGGGTGAGTAGCACTACGCCAGAGACGTCGCAGCAGGAGGAGGCGTATGTGCTTGCGTTGCTCGAAAGCGCGCACTTTAAGCTTCAGCTTAACGACTTGGACGCTACGCGCGAGATCCTTGACTCGTGCCAAAAGAAGGTCGAGTCGTTTACTGTGGTCGATCCCGTGATCTACGCTAGCTTTTACAGGGTCTGTGCCGATTACTACAAGGCAAAGGCGTCGTTTGGCCAGTACTACAAAAACGCGCTGCTGCTTTTGGCATGCATTGATATTCAGGAACTCAGCACGGATGACCGTTCCCAGCGGGCCTACGATCTGTGCATTGCTGCGTTGCTGAGCGACAATATTTACAACTTTGGCGACCTTCTGTCGCACCCTATTCTCGATTCCCTCAAGGGCACGGAGCACGAGTGGATGGTGGAACTGCTGTTTGCGTTCAATTCGGGCGATATTGCAAAATACGAGACAATGGCAGCCAGCCTTAACTCGCAGCCACTGCTGAAGCAGCAGCAGTCGATGTTGCAGCAGAAGATTCGGCTGATGGCGCTAATTGAATCGATGTTTAAGCGGCAGGGCGCGGGCACGCGTATGGTTCCATTTAACGCGGTTGCTGCCGAGACCAAGATGCCGGTCAACGACATTGAGCATCTAGTGATGAAGGCGCTTTCCCTCGGACTGATTCGCGGAAGCATTGATCAGGTTGACAAGCAGATCACGGTGCAGTGGGTCCAGCCCCGCTACCTCGGAAAGGAGCAGATCAGAAACCTTGTTGACCGTCTGGCGCAGTGGGAGTCCCAGGTCAAGAACACTGCTCAGAAAATGTCGCAGACTGCGCCAGAGCTGTTTGCGTAAGCAGCACAACCATGTCGAAAGAGAAGGGAAGCCTCTTTTTCTGTTGTTTTCACGTATTTCTGTGAGCCGGTTTTTTTTCGCAACAGATATAATAAAGAACAAATGTCATATCAGCCAACACAGTATTTTATTATTGATATTCGTCAGCACAACAAAGAATAGCGTTTTGCTCTGTATTGCATTATCCTATTCCATATGCTTCTAGCTGCTGGCAGAGTCCGAGCGCCCAAAGTACTTTTCCTTGGAATCGGCCCAAAGCTGCTTTGCGCGGTCGACCAGGCTGCTAAGGTCGTCAATAGCTGGACGGACAACCAGGTTGAAGGCAGGCATACCGTTTTCAGGAAGGCCCTCGTAGTAATCGATAACATACCTGACCTGCTTCCCGCACCTATCGACATACCAATCGTGGCGATCAAACGGCCTCACGCCATGGATCCACCCAGAGATTCTAGCCATCGGACTCAAGTCGCGCGGCCGGCCCTGGAGGCGGGAGAGACGCGGCATACTGCACTCAGCCTTGTGTCTGGCCTCCCATTTAAGCACCTCGTTCCACGCGCCCTCGTTCAGGAAGTTGTGGATATCAACCATCACGTCAATGTACTCTTCGGGTGCTGCCATGTTCTTCCGGGCCAGTGCGTTGTAGAACTGCTGCGACGACGGATACTCCCACACCTTCTGATCGTCTGCTTCAACCGCTGCAGTGGCAGCGCCGGTGTCGCGGGGAATCGAAGATAGTTCGCGGTCTGTTGAGAGCTCGGTCTTCTGTCCCGCGTATTGTTCTTGCGGCAGATGCGGCATCATGTTCAGTGGGTTGATCTGGCCATTCCCGTGGTCCACTGGACATCCGGACGGCGCATTCCTGCTGTTGCTGCTGTTGCTGTTATCTGTCTGCTTGAAGCCGAACAGCGACTGGGCAAAACTCGGCCCTCGCTTGCTGTCCTGGTGGTCAACAACCGGGCATTCAGCGCCATGTGGTGCCTCGCTTACTCTTGACGGTGCTGCCTTTGTATGGTCTACCGGACACTTGCCGCCTGCATTACTTTGCTCGCTACCTGATCCGTCTGTCATTTCTATGGTGCTGGAAATTTACAAATAAAAATAAAGAATAATAAAAAAGTGTACAATGTGTTGCTAAATTTTTTGGGTGGGTAAACAAGGAAAAGAAAAAAGATTAGATTTTCAATTGTGCCAATCACGCACATATTCAATGAGGGAGATATAAAAATTATTATAAGCAGCGTTTGGCTGTTTTTTTTGGAGCCAATCCCCGAAGCTTTCTATTGAGCGGCACTTTCGACAAATGGAAACACGTGTGATAATGGCAAAAATAGGTATTGTTAATATTTCTGAGTAGAATGTAAAACCTAGCCATGGTTCTGCTCAGCGTATTAGAAAAAGCGTGTCTATAAATGACAATAATCTAATTAGAAAGCACTCTTGTGTGTGCCTTGCGTCCTCCTTCAAAACAGAAGTTCAAATGAAATACGAAAAAGACAAATGTTGCAGAAACGGAAAGAGAGAATTTAACAGGATACATATTGAGAAATGATGTCTCTTTTATTTAAAAACAAACATTAAATGGAAGTAGAAACTAAATTGCGAATCCGAAATATTATGTTATTATTTGGATATATCATTTATTAATTAGCACATATAAGAGTATAAAGGGCAAAAATGAATAGCAGTCGTATCTTTGGAACGTTTTTCTGAAGTGGCATATACTTTGTCTTAAAAAATAAGAAATCATATAAAGTGGAATGAATTTCCTCTCCAGAAAAAAGTGTTTTTTTATTTTTCACTTGCCTATCCATGCATCATAATAAAAGAGTTCTAAACAAATAACTTAATAATTTTATAATTTACTGGCAAGGTACTCTAGACAAAGATAAAGCAACTTGTAGCAATGCCATGCGGATATCCATCAGTAAAGGAGCAGAGAAACAGAAGAAGGGATCATACGCACATGAAGGAAAGCGTCAAGGTTGCAAAAGCAAACAACAAGTTATTTTCTTATGGACTGAATGAAGAGGAATTAAAGAAGCAGAATAAAAAGGGTAACAAAGGAAACTCGACTAAAAAAAGTAACTAAACATAGCACGTTTAGAAGTATAATACAAAATGCTAGCAATACAATGGCCAGAAAAAGTGCATCTGTTAGCCAAACAGCTGACACAGGAACCAACATACAACAATGGCATGCAAGCATCATAATCTAAATCCAAATAGCGGCTTCAAGATGGACCCAGAATCCTTCAACTAAACATTAGCCCTGACTATTTAAGAGCCAGGTGTTTTAGCATATATTACTTCTCATTTAGTTGGTCTTTTTGCTTAGTTTTCTCGGTTTCAATACATCTTTTTGACAACATATCTCAGATATACCAACAAAAACATTAAACG
>JANBOK010000294.1:0-17184 GCA_027595805.1 Coemansia sp. Benny D160-2 | reverse complement strand
TAAAAGTAAGAAATAAAAGAAAATTGACCTTTTGTAATCAAATTGAAAGACAAGAAATGAAAAAAAGGGAAAGAGGGAGAATAAAAAAGTTGTAGAGGTGTGGAAAAAAAAAGTGAAGCCTGAACGCTAAGCTTTTCTTTTTATTTCATCATTCCTTTTTATTTCATCATTCTCCAGTAAGCAACTGCGCGCGGGCATTTACGACTGGCGTTCATTCCAGCGGACCTGAAAGCTGATAAATAGTCGTTCCTCCCCATCCCAATCTCTCGGTGCAAAAAAAAAAAGAAACAAGCAGGAAAACTGATCTCTGAAATTTTATTCCCCACACTCGCTTTCACGGAAGGAAATATTCAACGAACCAAGGGGATAAAAAGCGCGGCCCTAAAAATAACGCGCACCAGGGCACACATACAAGGCCATCCTATGACCACCACGCTCATTCTCTAGTGGTGGAAAAGACGGAGATTGGTGTGCGCCAGAACCATGCCGTAAGCATCAGCAGCCTCAATGACAGCCTGGTCCTGAATGCTGCCCGACGGCGCGGCAACGAAATCGACGCCCGAGCGGTGCGCCCTGTGGATATTGTCGGAGAACGGGAAGAAAGCGTCGGAGGCAACAGCCACGCCGGACCGCTGGGCCAGATGCTGGGCACGCTCCTCGGCGGTCAGCGGCTCGGGAACCGCGGCAAAGTTGGCCTTCCACGCATCGAGCTCCACGCCCTCGCCAGTCTGGCCCGTGACGTACAGATCAATCGCGTTGGAGCGGTCGGCGCGCTTGGCTCCGGCGGCGAACTGCAGACCCAGGACCTTGGGATGATGGCGCAGCCACCAGTTGTCGGCCTTGTCGCCGGCAAGCCGTGTGCAGTGGATGCGCGACTGCTGGCCGGCACCCAGCCCAACCACCATGCCGTTGCGCGCGTAGCACACGGAGTTGGACTGCGTGTACTTGAGCGCAATCGTGGCAACCACCAGGTCGCGCGCCGCCGCCTCCGACAGATCCTTGTTCTGCGACACGATGTTCCCAAACAGCGCCGGAGTGATGCGCGCGTCATTGCGCCGCTGCTGCAGGCTGACTCCGTACACCTGGCGCGTCTCGATGGCCGGCGGCTCGTAGGAGGGGTCGACCTGGAGCACATGGTACTTGCCGCCCTTCTTCTTGCGCAGAATCTCCAGCGCCTCGGGCGCGTACCCAGGCGCAATGACGCCGTCCGACACCTCGCGCGAGATAAGGCGCGCCGTGGCAACATCGCACTCGTCGGACAGCGCAACCCAGTCGCCGAACGACGACATGCGGTCGGCACCGCGGGCGCGCGCATAGGCGGTGGCCAGCGGCGTCAGCCCAGCAGCAACATCGGCAACCATGCACACCTCCGCCTCGACGGGCGAAAGCGCAACGCCGACGGCAGCGCCGGCGGGCGACACATGCTTGAACGACGCAGCCGCAGGCAACCCGAGCGCCGCGCGCAGCTCCTTGACCAGCGGCCAGGCATTCAGCGCATCCAGCAGATTGATGTAGCCGGGCGAGCCGTTGACCACGGCAATTGGCAGCCGACCGCCGGCCTCCTCGTCAACAAACGCCTGCGCCGGCGCCTGGTGCGGATTGGCCCCGTACCGCAGCGCCATCTGCGCCGTGCCGCGCGCGTACTGCTTGCGGAAGTAGTCGGCGATGGCTGCGTCGTAATCGGCCGTGTGGTCGAACGCCTTGAGCGCCCAGCGCTGGCGCGTAGCGTCGGCCACCGCCCCGCTGTCGCGCACCTCGGCCAGCAGCTGCGCGTAATCCGCAGGGTCGCTGAGAATGCTGACGCGCGCGTGGTTCTTGGCCGCCGCACGCAGCAGCGTCACGCCGCCAATATCGATCTCCTCCACGGCCTCGGCAACCGTAACCCCGTCGCGCGCAACAGTCTTCTTGAACGGATACAGGTTGCAGAACACATACGTGATCTTGTCAATTGCCTGCGCGGCCAGATCCGCCTCGTCGCTCTCGATGTCGCGCGCCAGGATCCCGCCATGCACCGCCGGATGGAGCGTCTTCACGCGCCCGCCAAGCATCTCGGGTGCGCGGGTGATGTCCGACACGTCCTTCACCGGAAGCCCGGCGTTGCGGATCGCCTTGGATGTGCCTCCCGATGCGACCAGCTCGACGCCCAGGTCGTGCAGGCCCTTTGCCAGCTCGATCAGCCCGGTTTTGTCGTACACCGAGAGAAGTGCTACTGTGGATTACGCGCAGTGCGAGGAGAGGGGTAGGTTGCCGGCAGTAATAGTAACCGGTTGGAGGTTAGTAACTAAACAGGGGGGGTTTTGAGGCGGGGGTGTCCAATGAGATGGTGTGAAATGCAGTTGGGCTGGGGTGCTTACCGATGGGTTTGGACATTGTTGGCAGTTGAGAATGTGGAGCCGAGAACGATAGACAGACAGATAAGCAGCTATATCGGTGGGTGAGGGGGGTTGATTAATGTTCTCTCTCTTTGTATACTATTTAAAAGCAGGAAAGGTTATGTGGAAAGCAGAACCACCGGAAGTAGAAAAAGGAAAAAGAGTTTTCCCTGATCTGGACACAACACAAGATGTTGCAGGATAACAAAGAAGCTGAAAGCGCCCCTCTTCACACTCTTTTCTCGCTAATCTCCAAAAAAAAAAAGTCGCAGCCAAAAAGGAAAAAAGACCCGTGGGATCAGACAATCAAATCACAGACATGGTCACAACCGCCCAGCACAAATCGAATACTAACATCAGCCAGCGCAAAATGACATCCAGGGTCTCTCGCAAAAAAAAACATGTAACAACGTGGAATAGTGAATGAATAGGTGAGGTAGTGGTGACATATGCAATGCATCGGTATCTATGAACGGACACAACCTTTTCGTTTCCGATCCAGCTGTCCAAAAAAAAAAATGAAAAAAAATGATATACAAATCGTCTGATCTTTTTCTCCTTCCTGCTCCATCCTTCGTCTATATGTTATAATCATCCCCTCACTTGCTTACTTGTCCAGCGCCCAGCCGATAACAGGAGCCACGGCCATCGAAGCAGAGCGCTTTTTGGAGCCGGCGCCTTCCTGCGGAACAGATGCGGGGAGATCGTGAAGACTGTTGCGCAGCGTGCTGGAGCGGTCGCGGATACTGGTACCGGCAGCATCGAAATCAGAGACAGCAGAAGCAGCAGCAGTATCCACATCGTCATCACTGCGCAGTGTAGCGCTCTGGTCGCGCGTACGCAGTGGAAAGGCAGCAGGATCGGTCTTGGCAGAAGAGGGAGAGGCCGATGACGACGACGGTGACGAGTCGCGACGCAGCTCCTGCACGCCAACAAAGCCAGAGTACAGATTGAGCGCGCCCCTTGGCAGGTGCAGCAGATCCACGCCGGACGGCACAGCCTCCCAGTCCATGGCCCAGCGCTCCTTCGAGTGCACAGGCTCGCCAAACGCATCGACGGCAAAGAGCGCAGACAGCCAGCCGTCCATGCGCTCGCCGCGCGGGGCGCCCGAATGGCCGTCAAAGAGCGCGGTGGAGAACCAGCGCTGCCAGGCAGCCGGCACGCCGGACTCTGCAAACTCGTCCTGCGCAGCGTAGTAGTCGGCCAGATCACTGCACAGCAGATGCACGCGATGCAGCCACCAGTCGAAGGTCCGTGCGCGGCCCGCATACGTCTCCTTGAGCTGGCGCGCGAGAACGCACAGGCCAGACCAGCCCTGCAGCGATCCGGCCAGACACAGGCCGCGCACCCCACCGCCGCCCTCGCGCCGCATCGTCTGCACCCACGCCGGGTTGGTGCTGCGACGCCGCGGCTGCCACGCCACGCGCCGCCCGCCCACGCAGATGTGGCCGCTCTGCACCGCGCCGTCCCGGGTGGCCGGTGCTGCTGCCGCTGCTGCCGCCGCCATCGCCACGGGCGCCGCGCCGCGCCCTGCATACACCAGGTGCCGCGCATACGCGTCGGCCGGGAACAGGCGGATCTCGTGGCCCGTGGCCGCCACCACCGACGTCGGAATCGGCGACGCGCGCCGCAACACGCTCCACAGCCGCTCGAGGTCGACGACGTCGCCGCTGTCGATGTCGTCGGCGCTGCTGCTGGTTGTGCTGCTGCTGCTGCTGCTGCTGTCGGCGGTGCTGCTTCCGCACCTGCGCACCATGGCTGCCACGCCCTGCAGAATTGCCAGCCACACGTGCTCGGCGCCCAAGCACACAATGGCATGCTCGGCGTGGGCGCGCGCAAAGGCCAGCACGATCGGATGGATGGCGCCCACGCTGCTCAGCGCGTCGTTGAATGTGCCGCGACCCTCGGCCACCTGCCAGCCGGCAATGCCGCCCGACACGCTGGCGATGTCGTCGACCATTGCGTCGATTATTGTACGCGACGACGATGGTGCTGCTGCCGTTGCTGCTGTGTCGCCGCCCTGGCTGATGGCGCGGTCGTATGTGCTCCAGAACGCGCCAGCACCGTCTGCCGCACAGCTCTCGCCATCGTCATCCGCCCCCGCCGTCGCATCCTCTGTTCCGCATCCGCTGGCGCTGCTGCTGCTGCTGCTGCCTCCGGTGCGGGAGATGGCGCTGCGCGTGGGTTTAGAGTTGGCCGCACCCGCCGGCTCTCCACCACCAGCCGTCACGTGGCCACGCGCACTATACGTGGTGGCGCTACGATCCCTTGCGGACCCTGCGCCCGCCGTGTTCTGCCGCCGCACATCGCTGTCGCCGCGATACGCCGCGCGCCTTGCATGCGCGGGAGGAGGCGAAAGCGGACGAGAAAAGGCAAGTGTTGTGACTTTTGCCACTATATCGTCCACGTGCAGGAGCGGCTCTGGGAACAGCTCACCCCCTGGAGCGCTGGCAATTGTTCTCTTCTGGGCGCCAACGTCCTCCTCCTCTCTCTCCCTATTACTGCTGCCGGTGTTGGGCTTTCGCCGCCGGAGCTTGGTTGCGCGCAGCGGGGTCCTCTTAGGCGCCTCCTCGCCTCTGCGGATACCATCGTCGTCGACAGCAGCAGCAGCGCTGGCCTTCGCCTCCCCCGCATCTGCGCGTGCCAGCGGTAATGCCCGCAGCAGCAGCGGCGCGTGGTGCGCCGAAAGCGTGCCGTCGGGCGTCACGGCGCCCACCGCAGCATACTCCGCCGACCCGTCGTCTGCCATTCCCCCGACCGCCGTGGCCGCCGACACCGACGAGTTGGCGTATGCGCGCGGCTCCCACCCGCCGCCTTGGCCATCGTCGCCCGCGTATCCGTAGCCGGTCTCCTCGGCTGCCTCCGTCGCCGCCGTCTTTCTCCGTGCGCTGCCGAATAGCCGTGGCCAGAACCGACGGCTTTTGGTATCCATTTGGAATGCTGTGTTGCTCTGCTCGTGTGTACGTGTTAGTCCTCCTCCCTTATCCGCGCGTGGAAACAAGTGCTGAATGCCAATGCAAAAATGATAATGCGAAAAAAAGAATGAAAGAGGAATGCAAAACAGAAAAATAAAGACCCTCACACGCACGCAATACGGTAATGGTCAACCCTCGTATTTCGCAGGTCTGGATGATGGTGGTGGTGGGGATAGTAGATGGATATGAGGATGAGATATGTAAAAAGTATAATGCCACTTGGATACAAGATCTAATCGTTAAAAGGAAGAAGAAAACAGAAAAACAGATCCCAACCAACAACCACAAAAATAACGAAAAATGAAAGAATGCAAAATGAAATAAAGAGAAAAAAGAAAGAAAAAGAGAAAAAAAGGTGTCCCACAGTAAAGTAAAATAAAATGCCCACTTTGACCGTATGGTTTATAAAGAATGAAAAGAATGAACCACCCAAAATAAAAAATAAGAGACCCAATGTCTTGGCCAAGTGCTTATAAAGAAAACCAAAATGAATAAAGATTCTATAAATTCCAATGTGCAATAAGCAAAGCCCCAGCAGAAGGCTCTTTATTCCGGCTCAACCGTGTAAAAACTACAAGATATTTAAAAAACACTCATAAGAAAATAAAATTCCTAATATACAAAAATAAAAATACGAAATAAAGGGGGGAAAGACCGTTATACAAAACTATGGAAATGAATAAACGAGTCAATGGAATGGAATGAATGAATAGGGGAGGGAAAAAACGCTGTAAAAAGCCTCTTTTTGGACATCTTTTTGAAATAATAAAATAAACACAGACTCTTTTTGTATACACCCCCCGTACACAATGGAAAAGAAGGAAAGAGAGAGGCAGACAGGAGGTCCTTGCAATGACACGATTAGGAAACATGAAGTAAAGAGAAAGAGAGTGAGTGGTCAGAAAGAAAACAAGTGTCAAAAAGAGAACATACTCTCTCCCCCTATTTTGCTCACCACACAACATCCCTCCCTCTTCTACATCCCCCCAAATAAACTCAAGTATTCTGTAGAGAAAGAATGAATATTGTAGCAAACTTGGGCTTTCCTTAAACGTGCGAGCATTTATTGTTGGCTGGCCGCCTTTTCCATCCATCTATCCTCTACCACTCTTTGTCGCGAGACGTCCAAAATCCTTTCCCCCGCTTGTGGATTGTTACATGTCATACTGAGAAGAAAAGAGGTGCATATATTATGCACAGTATAATGCCATATCATCATACTGTAGATCTCTTTTTGGTAGAGGCCTAAAAAGAGACAGAGAGCAAAAGAGATAAAAGACTGGGAAAAAAGAAGATGGCAGACAAAAGCCCTGACATTGTCGTTATTCCATTATTTAGAAGCATTATAATCGAAGCGTCCTAAGAAGATAACAACCTTGCGCTTGTTACAAAAGAAACAGAAAACGACGCACATGCATGCATAAAGTAAGCAAACCAAGAAAACCGAATAAAGTAACGCTCGTTTGTTTTTTCCATTCACTCACCAGCATAATCAAATGGATACTTTGCAATCAAAACACATAGCTAACCAACTAGCAAATGAACGAATGGAATGAATCAACCAAAGTATCCCAAAAGACTAAAGGCAAACAAGAACAAAAGCCAAACAATTGCACATCGGCTATCTTTTTCTATTCTGCATAAAAATAAAATCCGCCTCTTGTCAAGCTAATCTATTGTTGTTTTTTTCATTCTTACTTTCTACAAGCTCCAACTGAATTGTTTACCAAAATAAAAAACTAAAGTATTAAAATAACGAAAAAACATAAAACAAACCAAACTAAGCAAACAAACAAAAAAGCGGAGAAACGAACAACAGAGATATACAAGAATCCGCCGTATCATTATTCTTCAATTTCCATTCCATTGATAGCGGTGTTGCTGTTGCTGCGGGCCCGCAGTTCCAAAGAACATTGGATCGAGACCGCCGCCGCCGCCGCCGACCCCGCCACCGCCATTATAATCATCCATAGAGGAGGTGGAATTCTGGTGCAACTGCTACTGCTGCAGACCACCACCACCAAAATTGCTGCTGTTGTTGTTGTTGTTGTTATCGGTCGAGGAAGAACCGCCGGTAGCGGATATCTGGGACATCATCTCAGCCAACGATTGCCGCATCATAACATCGTCACTGCTGCCACTATCGCCAACATTCTGCTGCTGTTGCTGCTGCGGATGGTGCTGGTAATGTTGATTCTGGTGGCTACCATCAACACCAAGGCCGTTTCCACCCAGTTCAGCCACCATACTATTATCGTCTTTAATGAAGTTCATGTACCCGCCGCGCTCCTCGGCCATCCGCTGTAAATGCACAAAACCCGAAGCCTTTGCCACATCTCCTGCAGTCTGGCCCAACCCGGACAGAACCGCAGTAGACGCGCCAGCATTAAGCAGAAGCTCAAATATGCCCTCCCGTTCCCTGTACATGGCAGCAAGATGGAGTGCAGTCATGCCACTGTTCTCCGCGTCATCCACATTGACGCCCTGGGACACCAGGAAGCTGGCCAGGTTGCGCATTCCAAGAAGCGTGGCAAAGTGAAGCAGCGTGCGCCCCGTGGTCTCGTGTCGCATCGATAGTCTGGAGGCGTCCATCAGACTCTTGCTAAGAAGCATCATAAACAGTCGCACCAGACTGTTCTCGATCTCCATCAGATTCCCAGACTCGCTGGCTGTCCGAAGTACACGCAGTGTCGACACAATACCCGGATCCTGCAGAATGCGACCCATCTGCTGCTTCTGCTGCGCAGTCAGCCCTTGCGCATCCGCCATGCCGCCGCCAGCGCCTCCTCCAACGCCCTGGCTAGACGGACTGGATCGCCGCGACGACGGACTACCCTGCGCCTGCATCAACGGACTAGTCAGCGACGACCCAAACGCATTCAAGACATTGCCGCCGCTGCCAATCGACTGCTGTTGCTGCTGCTGCTGACTCTGACGCAACCCCATCGCCTGCAACGACAACTCAAGCATCGCCTGGTCCGTGTCCTCCAGATACGTAAAGGTGCCAGCGGCCTCCGCCACGCTCATTGTCACCAGATCCGTGATCTTCACCGACACCGGCTCCGGAGGTCTGAACGGCGGCAGAACACAAGTGATGTTGGACGACGAAAGCACCTGCACGCGACTAGCCTGCATTTCGCCAAAGAAAACGGCAATGCTCGGGTGGAATCCGCGCCCGCTTATCAGAATCGTCGTGCCGCCGGCCACGGGGCCCTGCGAAGGCATCAGCTGGCTGACCTGCATCGGCTGTGCAAACGGCTGCTGCTGTTGCTGCTTCGTAGGATCTTCGGCTCCCGCTCCGATATGTGGTCCAAATCCTGCTGCTGCTGCCGCGGCTGCTGCTGCCGCGGCTGCCACTGCGCTTGTGCTTATTCCGCTGGCAGCGTCGCTGCTAAACATACTGGGATCCATAAGCCCTGCAGCACTGGTCGCCGTCTGCTGCAGACCAAGTGCGCTTCCTCCAAGAGACGAATGCGGATGTTGCTGCTGATGCTGCTGCATGTTTGCGTAAACCGGACTGATAGGCAGCGCAGAGTGCGCGTGGTGCGGCTGCAGACGCATTCCCACAGGACTACCGTAAGCGCTGTTAGCAGCGCTACTCGTGTCCATTTGCTGCTGTGCCGATACAGCTCCAGCTGCGCCGGAAACGCCAGCGGCCGATGCTGCCGCCACAGCCGCAGTCACAGACGGATACGCAGCGCCCGACATCGTGTTGAAAAACGCCGCAGTGGCTGAGACGGGCTGCTGATGCTGATGATAGTTTCCGCCCAGAACCGCAGCCTGCGGCAGGTTGAATGGCGAGTCAAAGCCACTGATATGCGCCGCCGAAAGCATAGGCGATCCAAGCGGCGTGTTTTCCAGGCTCGGCGTGCCAGCAAGCGAGGCGAAATGCGAGTACGTGTCCAGAAGCGTGTGGTGCGCATAGGGTCTAAGCGTAGGCGAATTGCGGGCCGAAAACGCTTGTCTTCCAGCGGCAGCGGCTCTATGGTGAGCACTTAGCAGAGAAGACGACGACGGCCCTCCGCCTCCACCGCCTCCATCCACGAGATGCAAGCTGCTTCCGTGCAAGGGGGACGCAAACCCAGATAGCGCGTGGTTTGCATACGCTGCGTTTCCATCGCCAAGATTGCGGTCGTACTCGGGCCTTGTGCGCGATTTCGTTCTGTCGGTCTTGAACTTGGTCGACTTGTGGTCATCGGTTATCATAATGGGAGGCGACATGTACGACGCCAGCTCGTTGCCCAAGTGGTCGCGCATCCCCAAACAGACGTAGAACCCAACCTTCTCGCCATGATGCCGGCAGTAGCATGTAATCCGCGTAGGAAGCACCACCTCGCCCTTGCTAAAGTCCAAGAGATCGTTGCAGTTGAAAATAACAATTCGCTTCTTCTCCATCTCGATCCGTGCCTCGTCCCAGTCGGCGTCCATTATTCCGGTCATTGCGCGGTTGACTCCGCCAGCTGCGTCAAGCGTCGGCGACCCCGGGCGGCTCTGCGCAGGCGTCGTGCAAGTGCTCGGCGCAGCGCTACGCAGCCGCGTATCCTTGCGCCGCAGAGACCGCTTGTACTCGCGCTTGATGCATCCATAGCAAGTCTCGACGTTGCGGGTGGGGTCGCTGGAGCAAATAATCCTTGCATCCAAGTGCACCACATGTTGCGGCGACAAAGGCATCGGATTATCTCCATGCGACATCGGCTGTCCGCCCGCTCCTCCCTGCCCCGGTGTCGCCCCTGGCGTAGGCTTATTCAATCTATGGCGGAACTTTTCGCGCGACACAAGCAGCTCGGGCAGCGCGAGATGTGACCAGCATGTAGCGCGCTCCCCGTCGGCCGTCGTCAGACGCAGAGTTATTTTGATTTGCGTTTCCACGCGTGATTTTGCGTTTTCGTTAGGGATGCCGTCCAGTTCGATGCGCAGACCCTTGGCTTTGGTTTCCTCCACGCGCTGCAGAAACTCGGGACTGACGGTGGGTGTCAGCTGCGGCTGACGCGACATGATGGCTGCTGGGTACGTGCCAAGCTGCGATGGGTTGCTGTTTGTGCGTAGTGCCGATGAGGCAGCAGCGGATGTTGCGGGGACGCCTGTGACCGATAGGCTGGGAACTGATGGCTGTCCGCCCGCCACAATGGGTGCTGCAAACGACGAATTCATACCAAACATACCAGCCTATATTTACGTAAAGTAGAAAAATAGATGAACGCTTTAGCAAGACAAGCAAAGAGAAATATTGCACATTCGCAAGGTTTTGCTTTACTTTTGAGAGTGGCAAAAAAGGAAGAGAAAGAGAGATGTTGAATGCGTGAACATGTGGGTTTAATAAATTAAAAAAAAACCCAAGGCACATAATTTATTTTGCACTGTATGGCTCATGTGAGAGAAATAAACACTCCTTTAATTTGCACACATATCGTGACATGTGTATATATAGACCATATACCTTGTGCACAATTAAAATTCCCCTTTCTTTTCTGGCGAAATAAAAAAAACCCCTCCCAAGATGTGGCAAGCGAGGATGAAGATGCAAAAAGGAGAATTGCAGCTTACTGTAAATGATGCTCGTAAGCAAAATAAAAAAGATAGAAAAGTGGAGGTAGATAATGCATAAAAGAAAAAAGGAACGAAAGATTCCAAGCATAAGCGCTATCCACTACTCTTTCTCAAGAAACAAGAGGACATAAAACAAAGGAATGGAGAAAATGAACAGAGATGAAAAAAATAAGAGTGAACGGAAAAAACGTGCAAGAAGACTTTCTTGGACAGCTTGTTGTGTATCCGATTATATGCTAGCGCACAAAAGAAAGAAAAGGAAAGCCGAAGAGCGGAAGGGTAAGAGGATAACGCATACAATATAAAACATCAGCCTTGCATCCACCATCTTACTCGGCTCCTCCGTGCTCGGAACATACGCCATATCCAATGGCGAATAGGAAAACCCTACACGTGGAAAAGTAACTCTCAGTGGTCCCACTCGTAGAACCAATTCATAGCCACTGTTGCTGCTGCTGTATTTTTCTTCACGCATCTTGCTTTATACGTGATGAGAGGAAAAAGAACAGGGTTTCAAGCGGGAACCAACCCACACATGGTACATGCCGGGTGATGTGGCTCGTGGTTTCATGGTGCGCAAGATAGGAACACGATACACAGGGGTTAGGAGCCCTTGTAAAAGCTGGAAAGGAAAGGGGTGTGTGGAGAAAACACATGAAGACAAAGAAGCAATTAAGTGCACAAAATATGCGGAATAGTACGCATACGCACGCACGCACAAGTAAATCCCCGTTTCCCTTTCTCCTCCATTTCCATGCAACACAATTGCAACAACAAGAACAAGGTTTCTCACAAGGCAAGAAAGGATATAAAAAAGAAACAGAATTTGACGTTCAAAGAAAATAACGTATTCAACACTGCTTGAGCCCGTGTAATATGACACGCAAGCATCAGGAATAGAGACAGAAAGGAAGGAAAGGGAGAAGGGAAGAGAAATGTTGTGGTTTGATACTTACAGTGTTGGCAATTCCTGATGAGACAGCAGAGAATCCAGAAGAAGCGTTATCTGTGGACATAGTGGAGGTGGCGGCAGCAGGCGGAGGCAGCTGGGTCATATTAAGACCAGCCATGCTGTTCAGAAGCCCATGGCGGGAGCTGTGAGCAGCACCAGTAGTGGGCGACCCAGTAGCCGACTGCACCGCGCTATTAGCAGTGGAGTCGTAGGCGTAGTGCTGGAGATGCTGCTGCTGCTGCTGCTGGTGGAAGTTACTGTTGTTTGCGCCAAGAAAGGCGGCTACTGCTTGCGGGGACTGAGGCAGCGAGGGTCCAAGAACCGGGGACGCGCAGACAGAGTTGAACCCCAGACCTCCTGCAAAGGTTGCCGGCGACCCGGGCGTCGACTTTGACGCCGACGCGTTTCCTCCGTGCATTAAGAACGAGGCCAGCCCCGCCTGCTGCTGCTGCTGAAGCTGGTGTTGCTGGTAATTGTGGTTGTTGTTTGCTTTGAGGTAGTCGTGGAACGATGGCTGTCCCCCGCCCATGCCTGCGGAGGACGAAGCTGTATCAAACTGCGGGTAAGCCCCGTTCTCAGCCTTTCCCTTTGTTTCCATCCTGAGAGTATGTATAAAGAGTGTAAACTGATAAGCCCAGGCTTCTTTATATTCTTGAGCGAGGTTTCTGCCTTTTCCTTTTCAAAAGCGAAAAAGGTATATGTCGCAATGACAAAGTGTCCGTATGAGTGAGAAAGTCGGAAGTGGGGAAGAAATTGGAAAAAAGATATAAAACAAAACAACGACACACTTATTATCTACATACAAGCATTCAAATAACCAGGAAATGAAGTAGAAAAGAGCAAGAAGAGAGAATGACTGTAGATTTAATTAGTAAGCGTACTTTATTTAAAAAATGTTCACATACTGACTTGACAGGGCTCCAAAAGACGCGTGGCCACCTACCTTTATATGTCAACGTATATCACAAAGCAAAAAATATAAAGGTGCGTTTTTCCAAAAAGAAGGAATAATTGAATAATTGAAGCGAATGTATTGCAAGAGGAAAAAGAAAGAGAAAAGGGGTACAAGTAAAAAAGAAGGGAAAAAAAGGGTGGAGAGCGAAAAAAATCTAGTGTGGAAAAAAGGAAAGCGAGTCGTGGCTCGGACCCTCTCTCTACAGTTATAGTCCTTAACCTTGAGGCATGGAAAAAAGGAAAAAGGGAAAGGAAAAATTCTGGCTAGGCCTTTTTCTCATGACAGTTAAGCTTTTTTGGTGTAAGCGTAAGCACGTGCTGCTGGTGACGGCTTGAAGCTCTGTATTTCTCCCTTCATTGCAGCAAATGAGCGGCAGCCGTTGCGAGCCGTGGCGACCAACAAAAAGGTCCCGCTGCAAAGTGCCAGTGTGAAATCTTCCCGCGCAGTCCAGAGTCCAGTCCAGTCAACACACAGCTCCACACAGAAACAGCCAATTGGACGACAGTCTTCCGCGCACTCTCTCCTTCCTTTCTCTCTCTCCTGCTTGCTCACAGGCGAGGCGGCGAGGAGCGGCCGGACGAGGAAGAAGCGGCAGAGTAGCCGCACTCCTCGAGCGCATCGGTGACGGCCTTGAGCATGGTATCGACGTAGCCGTTGGCGGGCTGCGTGGCAGTGATGCCCATGTGGCCGAGACGGAAGTATCTCTGCGCCTGGCCGGGCAGGATACCGGCGGCAGCAATAACACCGCGCGCCTTGAGCTTGGGCAGCAGATCGGCGGCCTGGATGGACTCGGGCAGCCAGACGGCGGTCATCGCAGTGGCGCTGGCCTCGGGCGACACCGCAACAGTCTTCAGGCCCAGCGCGGCCACCGCCGCCTTGACGCGCGCCGACGTCGCCTCGTGCGCAGCAAACACGGCCTCCATTCCACCGCCGCTGCCGCCGGTCGCAAGCATCTCCTTCAGCGACGTGTTTAGCGCAAACACAGTCTGCACACACGGCGTGGCAAAGTACTTGACTGCGCGGGACTCGTACGACTGCATGATCGGCAGCCACCGCTTCCAGCTGGCGTAGTAGGCGGGAACCGGCGTCTGGCGGGCTGCCAGCACACCGAGCGCCTTCTGCGACGCAACAACCACCGACACGCCAGGCGGACAGCCAAGCGCCTTCTGCGACGCGGTCACCAGCACATCGACGCCCCACGCGTCAAAGTACAGTCTCTCCGCCGCCGTCGCACACACGCCATCCACAACCACAAGCGTGTCGGGCGAGATCTCATGCACAACCTCGGCCACGCTCTTGACATCGCAGAGCACTCCGGTCGAGGTATCCACCTGCGTCACCGTCACCAGCTTATACTTGGCCGCCCGCAGCGTCTGCGCTATCTTTGCCAGCGGCTGTCTGTCGCCCACAACCTCTGCACGGAGTCTGGTGACGTCGGCGCCGTAGGTTTCCAGACAGTCGGCGAATCCTTCACCAAAGTATCCGGTGCTCAGAACCAGCGCCTTGTCGCCGGCCTCCACCAGATTGGCTGCCGTCTGGTCCCATCCGAGCGTCCCGGATCCGGCCACAACGAATGGCTGCGCAGTTGTGGTGCCAACCACCTCGCGCAGCATCTCGATCACTTGCCCAAAAGCCTCGACAAACCTCGGATCCGTGTGCGAGGTTGCCGGCGTGCTGTGCGCCTGAAGAACCGTCTCCGACATCTCCACGGGGCCCGGAATCAGGCACAGCGGACGCACGGGTGGCGTGTTGGTATTGGCGGCCTTGTCGGTCATGTTGCGGTGGATGTTGATACGAATACTGTTGCTGAAACGCTGTTGTTTGGCGGTAACTCTGGGTGTGGATGCTGTCTGAATACGTGCAAGTGGGTATTGACAACGGCGTCCAAGCATAATAGTCCTTCCGGTTAGGAAGCAATAGAAGATATGAAAAGGGGTATGAAATAGAAAAAAGTAGGTTGGGTTGCTTTGTTGAAGAACAAAGAGAGCGAGAGAGATAAGTTGAGTGAAAAGAGAAGAAAAATAGATAACCGAGAGAGTGGATAGCTGTTTTTTTTATTTTGCACACAATCCAAGCTCTTCGTTTTATATCTGTCTGGTACGAGAACAATTAGCATGCTGAAAAAAGGGCCGCACACTCGTCGCTTCCTTCCTCGCCGGTAAGGGCGCAATCAAAGAGCCTTTTCGTTTGTTGATAGCGTACACTGACAATTGGGGGCAATTGGGCTGTTCTGTCCAGAGTGGTGTTGCGAGTCCTCTGTTGCCAGTTGCGCACAAAACAATAGATGGAATCCGGCAGGCAACTTTTCTTTTTCTGATCCAAACGGCAAACACGGGAATAATAATGGCCCTCACATTCGGTCGCAATATTCGCCAATCAAAAGCAGAGCAAGAAAACGGAGAAATAAAAAATAAAACACATCCGTGGCAAAGACCAAATGCCGATAATAATAAATGACCCTCTCTTTAGCGGCAGGATGTTGGATCGTTTTTTGCGAGCGGGTCAGTTAGCTAGCTAGCTGGTTAGCCGATATGCATACAGTCTGCAATAAATCACCGACCGTTTCTGGGTTGTTTTATATCGCCGCTTTACCTTGTGCCTTCTCTCGCTCTTTTTGTTGCGATAGTCTAGGCTGAACCCGCGTCGTTAAATTCCCCTTTTAGCCTCTGGGCATATCCATCTCCCGCCTGCATGCTTCAATGCTTCTTTCTTAGCCAGCAGCTAGAATTTGGACGGGCATTATTTTTCAGCTCCCATTTCTGGATTCTGTCTCTTGATATCTTGCCATATCCATATGAAACAAACAGTATCCTCTTGCCGTTGATCTGGTTTCCTGCTCCGTCGCCAAAGGTAAAAACAAAATAAAGAAGCTGGTGTGGTTGCCGCCATAGTTGAAAGATAAGGTTTCATTTTATTCCAATGCCAAAGGAGGCCAAATGAGATGAAAGAAGAGAGAAAGAAAGAGAGGAATTGTGAAGGTAAGATGTGTGAGGAGAAGAAAAAGAAGGGAGAAACAACGACAAAAAGACCCTAGTTGCCACAGCTGACATCACTACCGGTAGCCTTGGTATTGAGGATCAGGCCAACAATAAGGCCATAGAGAGCCAGGACCTCCGCAAAGATAAGAATAAGAATCATACCGACGAAAAGACGAGGCTGCTGAGCCGTAGCGCGCACACCCGCATCGCCAACAATGCCAATAGCAAAGCCGGCAGCCATACCGGAAAGCCCAACCGCAAGCCCCGCACCAAGCTGAATAAACCCGGTGTACAGCGCCATCTGCTGCTTCAGCCCATCGGTGATCAGAACCGACACAACGAGCCCGTAGATGCCAATGATACCGGCCATCACCACCGGCACAATCGAGCGCACAACGAGGTCTGGTCGGAGAATGCCCATTGCCGATATTCCAACTCCCGACTTTGCCGTTCCGTAGGCCGCGCCAAAGCCTATAGACACAACAGCGCATGTGTGTATTTGTTTTTCCATTAGCTGGGAATTCCCAAGGTCATCTGAAAATATATAAATATGAGCACAGCATTCTTTAGCAGCGAAATTCTACTTACAGCAAAAGATTGTGGCTGCTGCACAGCCAAGAGAGCCAAAGATTGGCGCATACACTGGACAATAATCGTGGATTGGTGCCGACATTTCTCGAATGAAAAAGAAAAGCTAGAACGGATAAGCGGAGTGTATAAAAAACCCAGAGTGGTTTTTGCAAATGAAGGATGTGTAGATGAAGAAACAAAAACAAAAGAAACAACAAGAAAGATGAGAAATCTGCTGATTTGACTCTTCTTCTGATTGTATATGAAAGTAACGAAAAGGAAAAACTAGTGCAGAAAGGAAGAAAGAAAAAGTAAAGAAAAAGCACAGGTACGCGCACAAAGAAGTCGATACTGTAGCAGGTTTTAAAAAAGAAGGGGAAAAGGTATGAGGAAGAAAGCTCTCCTTTTTATTAATGATTCTTTGCAATGCAAATGAACGAGTCCGTCCCACTCCTTTTCTCCCAGTCTCCAAGCCGAGCCGCAAACATGAAAGAGCAGCTTTTGTCTGCAGCTTACTTAAGAGCAGCTTTCTGTTTGATGACGTCTCTGTTGTTGTTGGCCAGGCACGAGCAAGCTCAATGGCAACCAGCGTTTCTGCGCCAAAAGCAATGGGATAAACCGTTTGAACTTTAGCAAAAAAAAACAAATGAAAAAAAGTACATCAAAGAAGAAGAAAAATAATAGAGTCGATACCACCACTAATGCACGGCCTGCTGCTCCTGGCGCTGCTGCTGCTGTGGTGGCGGTGGCTGCAGCAGTAGTGGAGGAGCTGCGGCGCTGACATTCATATTGACGCCCTGGTTCACGGAAGCCGCGGCAGCAACGGCGGCGGCCA
>JANBOK010000293.1:0-17190 GCA_027595805.1 Coemansia sp. Benny D160-2 | reverse complement strand
AAAAAAAATTTATAAATGAAAAATAAAATTAAATTTAAAAAATAATTAATTAAATATAATATAATAATAAATTAAAGTATTATAAAAATAAAAAAGTTTATTTTTATAAAAAGGATTTATATTTTAAAAGTTTAACTTTATATAAAAATAAAAAATAAAATTAAAAGGAATGAAAAATTTAAAAAAACAACCTATACTTAATTTAATTAATGAATTTATAATAGATTCACCAGCACCTAGTAATATTTCATATATATGGAATTTTGGTAGTTTATTAGGTGTATGTTTAATAATCCAAATAATAACAGGTGTAACATTAGCTATGCATTACTGCCCAAGTATTGATTTAGCATTTACATCTGTGGAACATATTTTCTCTTTGATGTGTTCTTAAAACTTTACTATATGCTAAAAACTCTTTAGTTTTTAAGTACATGAGGTATCTTTAGATACTCCATAAAAATCTTAAAGATATTATAAAAGACAATTAGCAGAAAATTTGGATAAATTATTAAATTTAATAAAATAAGGAAAAATTTTATTTTTTAATATTATAATCTTTAGATTCTCAGAGACTACAAGTTAAGAAGTAATTATTATAATAATTATTTAAGATATAGTCCGACCCATACCGTGAAGTATGAAAAAAAAAAAGATTAATATGAATTTCGAAAATTTTATTTTATTAAATAATATTATGAATTTTAATAAAAATAATAAATTTAATGATGATATTTTTAAATTAACTAAAATATCAAATGAATTTTTAAATTGGTTTAGTGGATTTACTGATGCTGAAGGCAATTTTTTAATTTCTAAAAATAAAAATAATATTAGATTTAGATTTAAAATATCATTACATAAAGATGATATAAAAATATTAGAATTAATAAAAAAAAATTTAGGTATAGGACAAGTTAGAGAAGAAAATAAACAATATGTTTCTTTTATAATACAAAATTTTTATGATTTAAAAAATATAATTTGTTCTATATTTAAAAATTTTCCTTTATTAACAATAAAAAATTTAAATTTTAATGATTTTGCTAAAGGTATAAAAATAAAAAAAGAAAAAGGTAGAATAATAATTGAAAATGAAATTAATTTACTGATAATCTTCTCATCAAGAGATTATCGGAATAAAAAAAGAATTATAAATGAATATAATATAACGAATATATGTAGTATACCCGATAAACTAATAACGGAAAATAAAATATTAAATATAAATTCTAAATGGTTAATTGGATTCGTTGAAGGTGAAGGAACATTTGGGATAAAAAATAATAGACCGTGTTATTTTTACAAATAACACCGCACAACATAAAAGAAGTTTATTTATTTTAAATGAGATTGCTGATCTTACAGTAAGATCTCCTAAAATAAATAAAGAAACTAAAGATGTTAATATTCCTAAATTTATAAAAACTTTAAATAAAAAAACAGATGTTTATTCTTATGTAATAACTGATATTGATATATTATATGATTTTATTATGCCTTTTTTTGAATCTGAAAAATTTTATACTAGAAAATTAGAAGATTTTAAATTATGGTGTATAATTATAAAATTGCATAAATTTGGTTATTATTTATTACCTATAGGAAAAAAAATTATAAAAAATATTTCAGAAAATATAAATAAAAAAAGATATTCTACAAATAATCTGAACCATAATAATGGTTTGGATTTTAATGAAATAAATGAAATATTTTTACAAAGACCCCTTTTTAATATTTTCAGCGGATTAAATCATACTAAATTAGCTCAAGAATATTCTAAAAATAAAGGTTCTAGATATGGTTTTAAAGTATATATTTATGAAAATAATAAATTAATTAATAGTTCACCTTTTAAATCTTACAATGCTGCTCAAAAAGCATTAAATATAAAAGGTAATAGAACAATTTCTAGATATATAGATACAGGTAAATTGTATAAAAATCAGTATTTATTTCAGTCTAAACCTTTAGAATTTAAAAATTCATAATTTATATTAATTTTAAGTGATCATGAGAGATGTAAACAATGGTTGGATTATTAGATATATGCATTCTAATACTGCTGCATTTTTCTTTATCTTTATATATTTACATATGGGTAAAGCAATATATTATGGTTCATATAGTAAACCTAGAATTTTATTATGGTATACTGGTATAGTAATTTTTTTAATAGTAATGGCTACTGCATTCTTGGGTTATAAACATAGCCCAAAATCATTGAATATTTTTATAATTGAAAATTTATTTAACTCGATTACTGTATATAGTGATCGGTTTTTATTAATGTTTAATTTACCAATTAATTATAGTTATAGATATTATAGTAATAAAGTAGATAAAGATAATAATATAAACGATAAAAATTTAGGTACTTTTAATATATTGTATAAAAAAAATATAAATTATGAAAAAATTTATACTGAATTACATTTAAAAACAACAAGAGATGAAATAAGTAAAGAATTAAAAAATAAACAAGGAATTTATATGGTACTAAATTTAGTAACAGAAAATTATTATATAGGTTCAGCTTCTACTAATAAATTTATGTCTCGTTTTATGAGACATTTAATATATTTATCAGGTAGTAAATTAATTAAAAATAGTATATTAAAATATGATTTACCTAATTTTGCTTTTATTATTTTAGAATTTTATCCTGAAATAATAAATAGAAACAATAATAAAGAATTATTAGAATTAGAAACTAAATATATTAAAACTTTATTACCTGAATATAATATATTAACTGAAGCAGGAAATTCTTTTGGTTATAAACATAGTGAAGAAATAAGGAAAAAAATGTCTGAAAATTTTTCTGAAAAAAGAAAAAATTTTATTAGGAATTTAAATTTAAATAAAAAGTTATCTATTGAAACTAGAATAAAATTAAGTGAATCAGTATTAAAAAGACCTCATATAAGCTATGAAACTAAATTAAAATGTGTTACCAAACAATATCCTGTTTATTTATATGATAATAAAGGTAATTTTTTATTTTTTTGTCCTAATATGAAATTAGCTGCTTTATTATTACATTGTAGTTATAAAACTTTACAAAGAGCATTAAACAATAATAAAATTTATACAGACCCTTTATTAGTTGATTTTATTTCCGAACATAAAATGTTAAGTATTGATGAAATATTATTAAATCTTGGTATATATCCCTATATAAAAGATTCTAATAATAAAGATTTAATAAAAAAATTATATAATTTCGCAGAAAATAAAAAAAAATTTTATAATTCAACTAATAGAGAAAATAATAAATTTATCCCTATTATTTTGAGATAACTAAGGTTATTAATATTCAATGATAATCTTACTGGTACTTATCTAATAAGTAAATTTTGGAAATCTTATATTAGAGATATCCCACTTATATATTTACAGCAATCAAACGAACAAACTGATTTGTTCGGATATTAAATATTTTTACTTATGGGTTAAGTAGTTATATATAATTAACTTTTATTGAGAATATATATAATCAACAGTAAGACGATTATACATAATCGTCGGATATACAGATTTTTATATATGTGATCTGATATTTGGTGACATTAGTGAAAACGATTAAAGGTCCGTCATTACTATGACGGGGATAGATCGTCGGTTAAATAAATAATCGCTACAGACTGGGTCACTAATGGGTGTCTGAAGGAAGTGAATATATTCATCTTGGATATGATGCTTAATGCACAGTCGAAATTATTCCCATTAATCTTAGATTAATGAGAGATAGTATGTTTTACCTTACGGTCAAATGTCATATTGGGGTGCTACAGTTATTACTAACTTATTTAGTGCTATTCCTTTTATTGGTACTGATATTGTACAGTTCATATGGGGTGGTTTCTCTGTAAGTAATGCTACTTTAAATAGATTCTTTAGTTTACATTTTTTATTACCATTTTTATTAGCAGCATTAATAGTACTACATTTAATAGGTCTAATGTAGGCCCATTAATCTAATTTTATATTAATTGAATTTAGCTATATGCTGAAAATTTCTAATACTTTTAGTATAAAATTTATATTACAAATTTTATGATAATTTTAAAGATATTACAATGGATAATCAGCAGGAAAAATATTATATTTTTATATTATAATAAATATCCTCAGAGATTATACGCTAAATATGTAAATAAAATTATTTACATAATGATATAATCCATTTTTTATAAAATTAATAGCTATAATTTAAAAAATTATTAAGATTCTTTAGAACCAATTATAAAATTAATAAATTATATAGATTAAATAAATTACAAAGATCTTCTTTTGAATTAAATGATTTTCAAAAACAAGTTTTAATAGAAATCATTTTAGGGGATCTTTATATTACAAGATTTTCTCCAAAAGCCGAACACGAGGTTCGTGTTCGGACAAGGTAAAATTCATGAAGAATATTTATATCATTTATATGATATATTTAAGGAATTTGTTAAGAAATGTCCTTCTTTAATAACTGTTTTAGATAAAAAAATAGTAAAATAAAATATAACATATATTTTTGAACTTTAAGTCTTCCTTGTTTTAATGAATTTTATGAATTATTTTATAATAACAATAAGAAAATTATATTATTAAATATAAAACAATATTTAACACCAGTAGTTTTAACTTATTGGATTATGGATGATGGAACTTTTACTGGTTTAGGTATTAGATTATATACTAATGCCTTTACTGAAATTGAAATAGATTTATTAATAAAAGCATTAAATAATAAAATTAAATTAAAAGTTACTAAACATAAATAAAATAATAATCAATATGCTTTATATATTTCAAAAAAAGAACTATTAAAAATAAAACTATTAATTATAAAATATATACATCCATCAATGATTTATAAATTAGGTTCTAATAATTCTTAATTTTAAAAATAATTTTATAAAATGCTACATCAACATGGTAGTAATAATCCATTAGGAATTTCTTCTAATGGTGATAAAATACCTTTTCATCCATATTTTTCATATAAAGATTATGTTACATTTTTCTTATTTTTTTTAATATTATCATTATTTATTTTCTTTATACCTAATTTTATGGGTGAACCAGATAATTATATACCAGGTAATCCTTTAGTAACACCACCTTCAATTGTACCAGAATGGTATGTAAAAAATGCCAACGAATCATGTAAAATGATACGAATTATCTTACCATATGCTGGAAACTCCTAAGCGAGATCTCTATAGAGATCCGGCCCCATCATCTACGATGTGGAGCTTTAAGTACCATTTTTATAATAAGATAAAAATCTTTAAAATATTACAATGGATAATCAGCAGGAAACTAGAACAATATATATATTGTACAGGGATCTTCAACGACTAATACGTAAGAAAAGAAAATAAAATTTTTATTTTCTTTAAGATATAGTCTAATATAAAAATTTTAATAGTTTTATTAACATTTGTATTCCTTTAAATATAGTTAATTGTATAACATAATTCGGCTAATTTTTAAGTTATCCTATTAACTGCTCCTGCCGGAAGTAGTAATTTTATTTTATTAACAACCCGCTAAACGAGCATATTGGAATATTCAACCACATTTCGAGTATAATTTTGTTATTTTAAAAATCTCTTAATTATAATTATATTGATTTTTACTGTTTAACATTTACACCGGTAGTAATTTATAATAATGTTTATACTGAAAAAAAAATTATCATTAGGGATAATGGAGG
The DNA here is from genome assembly GCA_027595805.1 of Coemansia sp. Benny D160-2. Lineage (NCBI taxonomy): Eukaryota > Fungi > Kickxellomycota > Kickxellomycetes > Kickxellales > Kickxellaceae > Coemansia > Coemansia sp. Benny D160-2. The sequence continues at coordinate 11,474 of JANBOK010000293.1, read as the reverse complement.
TAAGGCGGGTATATATCGTTGGACTTGTATAATTACAAATAAATCTTATGTGGGTAGTAGTGTAAATTTAGGAAGAAGATTAAGAAATTATTTAAATCCTTCTTATATTATACATCCTTCTCGTAAGAATATGGTTATAAATAAAGCTTTAAAAAAATATGGGTATTCAAAGTTTAAATTAGAAATATTAGAATATTGTAATATTAAAGTAACTACTATAAGAGAACAATATTATATAGATTCCTTAAATCCAGAATTTAATGTTTTAAGAAAAGCTTATTCATCTTTAGGTTATAAACACTCTAAAGAAACTTTAATTAAAGTAAGAAATAATTTGTCTAATTTACAAAAAAATAAAGAAATAAAAGTTAAGGTTACTAATATGGAAACCAATATTTCACATGAATATGTCTCTATAAGAGATGCAGCTAGAAACCTTAATACAAATAAAACTACTCTTACTAAATGTATTAAAAACTCTTTACTTTTTAAAAGTATTTATAAATTAGAGGCTAACTTATCTGTTTCTAATTATGATTCTAATTATTTAAATCATCCTAATGCAATAAAAATTGAAGTTATTGATTTAAATTTTAATACAAAAACTATTCATACTTCTATTCATGCTGCTGCTAGATATTTAAATATAGGACATATGAGTATAACTAATTTTTTTAAACGTAATCAAGTAAGACCATATAAAGAAAGATATATATTTAAAAAAATATAACGCCGATTTCCGTTTTCTATTAGTTATTATAAATAAGAAAAATTATGTGGTAGAGTTTTATTTATATCTTGAACATTTAAATATTAATAATAAACAAAATAATGGTCTTCATCTAAATGTTTATGCTTTTTCTAATAATGATGTTGATAAATTAATGTTTACTTTACAGGATAAATTTAATTTAAAATGTTCTATTCATTATCATAAGAATAAAAAACCTAGAATATATATATTTAAACAATCAATGAATCATTTAATATATTTAACAAAAGATTATTTTATAAATGATATGTTATATAAATTAGGTTTATAATATTATATATAGGTTAATAAAACCTTTTTATAAATTAATATTCTTTGATTTTTTACCTTTCTATGCTATTTTAAGATCTATTCCTCATAAATTAGGTGGTGTTATAGCTATGTTTGCTGCTATATTAATTTTATTCTTATTACCCGTTCTGGACGTGTCCAGAATACGATCTTTACAATTTAGACCTTTTATGAAATTTTTTTATTGGTTATTTATTGCTAATTTTTTTATTTTAATGTGGATTGGTGCTAATCATGCTGAACCTCCCTTTATTACTATAGGTCAAATTGCTACTGTATTTTATTTTTTATATTTCTTATTCTTTATACCTTTTATTTCAATTTTAGAAAATACTTTAGCAGATTTATCTATATCAATAAATTCTAATATTTAACCATTATTTATCTGGTCTAGTTGTAATATTATAAATGATATTAGATTAGCAATTATTAAAGTGAATAATTTACCAACACTACCTAAAAATATATAAAATTTTCATAATCATATTTTTACTAGATTTTGTAGAGTGTTAGGGGTATTTTAGTAATTCTTATGCTTTTAAAAATAGATACGGGTTATCTATTTTTAAATATGTTTATTGGTGTAACTGCTATGATACAACTTATATATATATTATTTATATTAAATATAAAACTTTATTATAATATAAAATATTTATTTACAGGTAAATGGATTATAAAAAATAGTCCATTTAATGTATTTTCATCTTCTACTGGTATAATGTGGCTATGTTTTAGAGGTTCTTGCATTGCGGTAGTTACAACAGCCAGAATTACAGGTGCTGGTTTAGGGATCGATAGTATCTATGAATACGCTGAAAAATCTTCTGTATTTAAACCTATTACAGCTAGATTTTAAAATATTTTACATCCTTTAAAAGAAGGTTATTCATATGTAAATGATTGTTTTTTCAATTTAGGTCAATTCTTAAATAGATTAAATGATATATGTAAGGATAATACCAACCCTTGCTGTTCAATTTTATATCAATTGGATAGTGAAAGTAAAACTGTATTAGACCGATTTAATGAGTTAAAACATTCAGAATCTAATACACCTATTTCTTCTACTAATATACAACCTCATAACAATAGTTTAGATATTAAAAAATCTTAAATTTAAGGGTAAATTTTTTAAGATTTTAATTTTAAACTTAATTTTTTATCTTTAGAGAATTATTTACCTTTATTCTAAAAATAATTCTCAATTTCAATCTTAAAAATTTATTTTAATTAATAAAATAGTTTATAACATAATATAAAAATAGGATTAAATAAAGGATATAATATGTAAATTTACCAGATAAAGTAAATATTTTATAAAAAATCTTAAATAAGAATTTATAGAATTATAAATAGTAATTGTGCTTTAATTTGATTATATAAATTAAATAATAACATATTAACACATTTAATAATATTTATAATAGATATTTTTCAAATATTATTTATATTAATAATAAATTTTATAAAAATAATTTATATTATAAAAACAATATTTTCAAATAAATTAATTTACAGAAATAATCCTTTAAATATTAGAATTACTTCTATCACAATATTTATACATTATATAAAAAGTATTTGTATTATTATTATTAGTGCATTAACTGTTTACGATGCAGGTTTTGATTTAGATTATTTATTAAAGAATTCTGAATGAATAAAAATATTGATGCCATTGGCATCAATATTTTTAGATTAAATACTAACAAATATGGATAATTTAAAATTATAAAAAAAAATAACTCATATTTAATATTATATATAATATATTAACAGCAGAAATGACAGTTATAATATCAGCAATAATAACAGCTAGTAGTGTAATAAGTTCAAAATTAATAGAAACTAAAAATGACAATAATAAAAATAATTTAAAAGATAAAAATAAAAATTTAATAAAAGAGAATATTCAATTAAAAAATGAAATTGAAAAATTAAAAAATAAAAATACTAATTTAGAACAAGAGAATAAAAATTTACAACGAGATTTTACTTTTAATAAAGATCTTAAAGAACCTACTTTAGAATCTAATTTAAAACTTAATTCTTTTTTTGATATAATTAATGATACAATAAATAATTTTATTAATAAATTTATTTTCATTATCAATAAATTATATAATTAATATATATGATATCAACAATTTATATTCTTTTATACAAAAAAAAATGCATTTTATTTTAAATTTTATATTTAAAATAAGATTAGTAATAAATTCTATTTCTATTTTAGATTGTATTAGTTATTTTCATTCTAATCATTACTTTCAATATATTATTATTTTTAAAAGGTTAATTAATTTTAAAATTAATTAATAAAATATTATTTAATGGTATATTACATACCTTATAATTTTTCCTTATTTATGAAAAAGATAGGTCATTTTTATCTTTTTCTATTTCTTTTATAAAAATTTTAATAATGAAAAAATTAAACACTCACAGAATGGAGTCTTTTATTACATATAAATGTAACTCTAATCAAAACTATTATAACTTAATTAAATTATAATTTAAATAATAAAAGTGTTTATACTATTTGTAAAAAAAAAATATTCAATTTAAAATTATATAATTTTAAGTATTAATGCCAATAATAATAAATTTATAATAACTATATAAAAAAATATATAAAAAAAATTTTTTTAAAATTGATTGCATAATATCTAATATTGAATTATATAATTATAGCTATAATATAAAATCAGTAAATATATAAATAATAAAAATAAAAGAAATAAGATATGATAATATAAAAATTTATAAAATATTTCGTAAAGCGGGAAATAAATTATTATTATATATCTTAATTATATTTTATATTGATTATATTCGTAAAGCGGATATTTTAAATATACCCACTAAACGAGAATAATTAATAATATATATAAATTAGTGTTAAAAATAATAAAAGTAATAAGATATAATTTATATTTACTCTATAATTTTAGAGAATACTTTATAAATATATTGTACAGAGGTAAAATGACTATTAAGAACTATTTTTATTAAAATATTGAAACGGTATAAATAAAACAATTGAAATCATATACATTATAATAAAAGTATTATAAACAATATAATTATATTAAATATATACTTTTATTTTATATTCTGCTTTACAAATATATTAGTATTTTTATAAAATTTAATAAAAAGTTAATTATAATTAATTAAATTATAATAATAAATAATATAAATGTATTTACAATTAAATATTTAGTAATAAAGTATTACTCTAATATAAATATTATAATAAATACTTATATAAATATTACTATACTAATATTTATAATTAATATATTAATAGATACAAATATAATAATGAATCAAGTTATAATCTTAATACTTATACTGGAATACTAAATTATTAAAGTGTTAATAATATATAAAAATTATATTGATTTAAGATCCAGGTATATATTTTATACCAATATAAAAATATTAAAAAAGATAATTATAGTCTATCATTACCATCAGATACCAACTCTATAAGCAAATTATATTATTATAATTTTTATTATATAATTAAATCCCAACTTTATAAAAAAATTAATTTTTTTATTACTTGTTATAGGATTTGAACCTACAATAAACGATTTAGAAGATCGTTGCTTTTTCCTTTTAAGCTAAACAAGATTTATAAAAATTTAAAGGCGAATAAAGGGATTTGAACCCATATAAACAAAGCCACAAATTGTAATTTTACCTATTAAATTATATTCGCCTAAACACTCTATAGGAATTGAACCTATATAAATAATTTCGAAGATTATTACTTTTACCAATTAAGTAAAGAGTGTATAAAATAAAAATATAAAAACAAGGAAAAAAGGAATTGAACCTTTAAAATTAGTTTTGGAGACTAATATTTTACCAATTAAATTATTTCCTTAAATAATTTAAATAAAGAATTAAATTAATTTTGTATAAAATTTAAAATACCTTTACTTAATTCATAAATAAAACCTATAGTTAAAATTAATATAAATATAGTACCTATCCAAAAACCAAAAAAAGAAATATTATATAAAACAGAAGCAAAAGGAAATAAAAATATAACTTCTATATCAAATACTAAAAATAATATTGCAACTAAATAAAATTGTATATTAAATTTTTCTCTAGCTGTACCTATTGTATCCATACCACATTCATATGGTGATAATTTTGAAAAATCTGGTTTATTAACAGGTATAATTAAATTAATTATTAATAATAAAATTAATATAATAGGTGTTATTAATATAAATAATAATAATGTATTCATTTTTTTTTTTTTTTTTTTTATGAATTTTTTTTTTATTTTCCATAATTTTTATTATTTCGGATAGATAAGAATTGAACTTATAATCTTCTAATCCCAAGTTAGATACGTTACCTATTACGCTACTATCCGTACGGGCAGAATGGGATTTGAACCCATGGAAGTTAATCAAAACTTCTCTTCGTTTCAAGCGAAGCACCTTAAACCAACTCAGTCATCTACCCTTAAAAAAATATATTTTAATAAAATTATAATAAAAAATATTAAGAATTATTATAAAATTTATAATGTAAATTTAGGAAATAAAGTTGTTGTATTTTCAGATATTGTTATTATATTAATTGTACCTCTTAATCTATAATAAGCTACTAATATAGATAAAGCAATAGCTGTTTCAGCAGCAGCTATAGATATTATATATAAACCAAATATTTGAGCTAACATATCATCGTGAAGAATAGAAAAATAAAGTACTAATATAGTTATAGCTAATAGTAATATTTCAATAGATATTAATACTAAAAGATAATGTTTTCTATTTAAAATTATACCATAAATACCTATTAAAAATAATAATAATGCTAATTTCATTTTTTTTTTTAATTTATTTTATATAGGATAAATATTTAACCTTTTGTTTTTCGGAAAAAAGGGGATTCGAACCCCTAAGAATATTAATATTCGTAGTTTAGCAAACTATTGCCATACCATTAGGCGATTTTTCCTTTATTAGCCATAGCTCTGAATTGAACAGAGATCAGATCATTAACAGTGATTTGCTTTACCATTAAGCTACTATAGCTAGCTTGCTAATGCCTTGAGAATGACTTGAACATCCTACCTAGAATTTTCAGTTCCATACTTTAACCAGTTAAGCTATCAAGGCTTGCTAAGCTGGGAGCATTGGGACTTGAACCCAAATAATACAAATTAAAAGTTTGTTACTTTACCAATTAAGTTATACTCCCTTATTTTATTTAAAGATTAGAGAGTGAATTGAACACTCATAATCAGGTTTGCAGCCCGATACTTTACCATTTAAGATATCTAATCTTTATTTATTGAAATCGAATGGAATTGAACCATTATTTTTTGCTTATCAAGCAAATACTTTAACCTTTAAGTTACGATTCCTTTTATTTTTGATCTCAGTCCGATTTGAACGAACATTATAACAGTGAAGGTGTTAAATCTTACCCTTAGATGATGAGATCTAATTGCGAATGATTGAGTCGAACAATCTCTTTAAGATCATGAGCCTTATGTGCAAAACCAAATACACTTATTCGCATTTTATTTATTTTGAGGAGAGTAAGATTTGAACTCACATCTTTCCTGTTATGAGCAGTAGGCTTTACCATTAAGCTATCTCCCCTTTGAGAAGACTGGGATTTGAACCCAGAATGGTTATAAACCATCGCCTTTACAGGGCGATTGCAATACCAAAATGCTTTCTTCTCTTTATTACCTACTGAGGGATTTGAACCCTCACACACTAAGTGTAAACAATTTTAAGTCATTTGAGTCTACCAATTTCTCCAAGTAGGTAAATTAGCCAGATAAGGAATTTGAATCCATATAAAGTAATTTACAAGATTACTGCTTTACCAATTAAGCTAATCTGGCATTATAATATAAAAAATATATTATATTTAAATTTTTTATATTATAACTAACTTATTAAATATAAATATATATAAATTATAATAATTTATATACTAAAATATAAAAATAAAAAAAAATTAATATAATTTATTACAAAATTTTAATAAACTTTAGTTATAAATAATAATAATAATAACTAAAAAAAACTTACTTTATTATTATTTTTTATTATATTTAGTAGTTAATAATTTTTTTTTTTAAGTAGTTAAAATTATATATTTTTTTCTATAATTTTTTTTATTTATTATATATTCATATTTATTTAATTCTTTTATTATATTTTTTTAAATATAAATAGAATTATTATTTAAATATATTATTAATAATTATATAATATTAATAATCAATTTTATAAATTTTAGATTAATTTATTTAAAAATAAATAAAAATAAAATTAATTTTATTTTAATATATATTAAATTATAATTATTAATAATATATTTATTAAACTTTCTATATGAATAAATTAAATATAGGTAAATTATTTAAATTATTCATTTATAGAATTTAACCAAGTTAAATATTCTTCTATTTTAACTATTTCTAAAAGAATAGGCATACCAAAATGAAAAACACCACATAATTCTGAACATTGACCATAAAAATTACCTATTCTATCAAAATGACAAGTAATTGTATTTAATCTACCAGGAACAGCATCAATTTTAAAACCTGCGGATGGTATAGTAAAACTATGTACAACATCACTAGAAGAAGTTATAATTTTAATAGGTATACCAACAGGTAAAACAGGATTATTATCTAATTCTAATAATCTAAATTGTCCCTTTTCTAAATCTTCTGTTGGTTGCATAAATGAATCAAAAGAAATATCACTATTATAATCTGGATATTCGTAACTCCAATACCATTGGTGCTATGTCAATATATTAATATATTTTGACAATAATCGACTATACATAAAGCCCTTTAAATGTATTAATACATATACGGACCTACAAGTGACCAAGTCTGTAGCAATAAATATAAAAAATAAAATTATTTACTGACGGTCTTGTATAATTATATGGTATTAAAATTTTATTATATTTTAACCGTTTTCACTTGTATCGCCTAAAAATTTATAAATAAAAATTATTTATAAAATTTTTAAAGATTTCTGTCGAAATCTTAGAATATAAAATAGTTTTATTTTATACTCACGACTATTATATATTTATATTGTGTTAAAAGAATTTTATATTTCAAATTTTTTATGTTTAATCTTTATTTTTAAAATCTATTTTATATAACATATTTGGATGAATATATGGTAATACTAAATCTTTTAAATTTTTCATAGAATCAGCTTTAATGTATAAAGACCATTGACCTTTAGTTTGAATTTTTTGAACTGTACAATTTAAATTAAATTTTTTTTTTAATAAATCTCTTAAAAATTCAACTTCTTCTAAAGTAAAACTATTTGTTGCGATTCTTACTCCATATTTAGTAAAACCTCCATCATCCATAATCCAAATAGCTAAAGCTAATGGATCTAAATATTTTTCCGAACAACTTCGTTGTTCAGTTTTTTTATATTCCTATTCTATTCCTATTCATACCTTTTTTTATAATTATAATTTGTTCTAATCCTTCTTTAGTTAAATGTCCTTTTTTTTCTATTATACTAGCAGCTTTATAAAAATCTAAAAAATCTTTTAATTTTGAACCTAAAATAGGATATTTTATCAAAAATGGTATTATTTTTGTATTAATATCAAAAAATTTTACTACTTCATAATTAATACAATTTGATATTTTTTCAATTGAACCACAATCTAGATATTTTATTAAACTTTCCATTAATTTTTTATCAATTATATTTTGAGTTATTCTAAATCTTAATGATACTGCTGATCCTATTTTAGATTTAGAATTTTTTTGAATTCTTATATCAAAAGAAGATTCTCCATCAATAAATCCAGCTAACCAATGTGGATTTTTTATTTTTTGATCTATAACTATAGGTCTTTCAATTGGTATTATATTAGGAAATTCAACTTTTAATTGTTCAGATAATCCTAAATTCATTGAGGCTCTTATACTAATAATATTTAATAAACCTTCTAGTGTTTTATGTTCATCATTTTTTATTAAATTAAATATTTTTTTAAATAATTTAAAATCTGCTTGTTTTTTAGTTAATAAAGGATATAAATCAAAATGTTTTATAACTACTGGAAGATCTTTAAAGGAATTTATAATATATATATAAGAATTTGTTTGTTCATAAATATTACCTACTCCAAAATAATTTTTTATTTTATTTAACAAATTAATATCTTTTTTATGAAGATTTATTTGAAAACATGGTTGTATTCTCCAACCTATTTTTAAACTTTTATTTTTGGTTATTATTATTGAAAAATTTGATTCACCATCTGCAAAACCTGTTATATAATAAGGATTTAATATATTTGTTTTTGAATTATTTAGTGTACTATAAAATCTATTTTCTTTTTTATTTTTCAATAATAACCCTCCGTTGTCTGAAGACGACAGGGAAGAATATATAGAATTTTTATATAAACCAATTTTATATCTCATAGTAGGTAAAATATATGGTAAAACTATAATTTGTAATAATTTTTCAGATTCTTTTGATATTATTATAACATAAAAATCTTTTTTATCTTTATAAATATTACAAATTAAATTGAATTTATTATTAAACATTTTTATTAATTTTTCAATATCTTGGTATCTTTTTAAATTAGTAGATAATTCGATTCTTCCATTTATATATTTTGCAGAAAACATACACCATATAGCCAAGGCCACGGAATCTATATATTTTTCTAATTCTATTTTAAATACTTTAATACCTTTATTATAAAACATTTTATGTATCCAATTAAAACTTCTAAAAGAAAAAGTATTAAATTCATATCCAAAATATTCTTTTATTTCATTATTTTTTTTAAGTTTTCTAGTATATTTTCTAGGTAATAAATTAGTACAATAACCATTATTGTAAAAAAATTCATATAACCAAAATAAATAATCTTTATGTATAATACTTTGTTTAAATATTAATCTTATACCCTCTTTAGATTTTCTATTTGCATAACCATCACCTAATAATGAACCTATAATTACACTAATTATTTGTTTATTATGAGGTCCAATTCTTTTATTAGCTCTTATATTAGGAATATTAAAAAAAATAAAAAAAGATTTAATTAAATTATTATCTAAAATATATTTTTTTTCATCTATATTTAATAAGCAAGAAATTACTTGGTTATTAAAATAAATATCTTTTATTTTATTAAAAATATATAATATTAGGCCACCTAATAAGAAACCTATTACTTTTATTGTTACATTAGTTTCTTCAATTTCATCTATTAAATAAATTAATCTAAAACTAGGAAAAGCAATACATGTTAAAATTAAAGCTGGTGTACAAGTCCAAATTATTTCTAATATAGGATTATGATTACTATATTTATAAGATATTGATTTTCCTACAAATTTAGAAAAAATAGATATAAAAACCCATATAATTAATATAAAAATTATTACTTCATAATAATAAATATAACCATTTAATGTATCTATACCTTCCATTGATGTTGTCGCACTATCTTGATATGAAAATTGCCATGGTTCAGGTGCATCATTCCATAAAATAATTTTATTTAATAATTTCATAAATTATTTTTTTTTTTTTTTTAATGATATCTAATTTAAATAAATTTTTGAAATAAAATTTCAAATTAATTAATAAAATTTATATTATATTAATATATAAAAATAATTTATTAATTTATTGGAGATAAAGAGAATTGAACTCTTACTTTAGTTTTGCAAAAACTAAATACTACCATTATATTATATCCCCTTTATATTTTATAATATTATAAAATAATTAAATTATTCGGCTTTGACCGTTTACGAAACGGCAACTGGTTGTTCGACAAACAACAGCTTTCATTAAGCTACAAAGCCTAATAATACCATTAATCCGAATTGAACGGATAACATCTCTTTGGAAGAGAGATAGTTTACCAATTAACCTATAATGGCTAATATAATTTATATAAATATTTTACGGATGATGGGATTTGAACCCATATAGTATATAATACTATTATATCCTAAATATAATGTGTCTACCATTTCACCACATCCGTATATATATAAATTAAAAATATAAATATAAAACCCTTTTATATTTTATATAAATTATATTTTATAATTTATATATTTTATATATATTATATATATAATAATTATATAATTTATATAATTATTATATCTCAATTAATTAATTAATTATTTTCTATTACCTTTATTAATTTATTTATTTTATTCGAGTTAAACATTATTAAAATTATTATTATTTTAAAAATTATTATTATTAATATTATGTTATCAGTTTGGATATTTATATCTTATTGATTATTATTTATTTTATAAATTTAATATTTTATTTTAATAAATTGAATAATTAAATTATTTATA
>JANBOK010000292.1:0-17199 GCA_027595805.1 Coemansia sp. Benny D160-2 | reverse complement strand
GCGTGTCAGCGGGGCTTTCCAGCAACACAGCGGCCGACGGCAAGCCTGGAGAGCAGCAGGAGACGCACACAGAGGTAGACGACAGCGAGGAAGAAGAAGAGGAAGAGGAAGAGGAGGAGCCGGCATTGCGATACAAGCGGCTGGGCGGCAATGTGCAGGGGCTGCTGGAGAAGGACACAGCAAGCACGTTGATGGCGTCAGAGCGGTTTCTTGTGCTCGGCACGCACTGGGGCAACGTGGTGATTATGGACTTTGAGGGCAACGAGGTGAAGAAATGGCGCGCACACTCGGCCACAGTCAACGCAGTCAGCATCGACATTGACAACGAGTACGTGGCCAGCGCGGGCGACGATGGGCGGGTAGTAGTGCACGGACTATACAACGACGACATAACGATAGTCGACTACAGTCGGCCGGTCAAGGCGGTGGCGCTGGATCCGCATTACAGCCGCAAGACGTCGCGACGGTTCGTGTCTGGCGGCATGTCAGGGCAAGTGGTGATGCACGAGAAGCGGTGGTTGGGGAAGAGCGATACGATTGTGTTCACAAGTGATGCCGGTCCCATCCAGACCATCCAGTGGCACGGCACGCTTGTTGCGTGGGCGTGCGATGAGGGCGTCCAGATCTACGACACAGTGCGTGCGCAGCGTATCTCGCAGGTGGCGCGTCCCGAAGGCAGTCCGCGGGCCGACCTGTACAGCTGCCGTCTGCATTGGCGGGATGCGCGCACGCTTGTTGTCGGGTGGGCCAACATTGTGCAGGTGGTTGCGCTGAAGGAGCGCGGCCAGACGCAGACGCAGCAGGAAAAGCCGACACCACCGCCGTCATCATCGACCGACCAGGATCAGGCGTCATCGCCGCTTCTGTACGCGGAGATCAGCGTGCTGTTTCGCACAGACTTCATTGTGTGCGGACTGGCGGTGTATCGCGACAGCTTTCTGGTTCTCTCGCATGGCGACCACGAAGCGGTGCGGAACATGATGGCCGGCGACGGTGTGCCCGGCGATTCACAGCAGCAGCAACAGCTTCAGCAGCGCGCGCGACATGCGCAGCCGCCGGAGCTGCGGATGATTGACTGGAACATCGAGGAGGTGTCGAGCGATGTGCTGGCGCTGGAGGGATTCCCGCTACTGCAGCCCAACGACTACGGACTGGCGCACTGTGCGACGCATGAGGCGGATTCGTGGTACATTCTCAGTCCGAAGCAGCTGGTGTCTGTGCGGCCCCGCGGACTGGGCGACCACGTGCAATGGCTGTCTGAGCGCGGACGGTACCGACAGGCGCTTGGCGATATCGAGGATGCGTACCGGAACCAGGGCCCGTGGGCGGCGTATCGCGACCAGATCAAGGACGCCGAGTACCAGTCGATTGGCCAGGCGTATGCGCACGCGCTGATGGACGAGGACAATCCAGCGGAGGCAGCCGAGGTGTGCGCGCGTGTGCTTCCGCGCGACGACACTTCCGAAGCGCGCGAGGCATGGGAGGCGTGGGTGTTTGCGTTTGCCGAAGGCAATGCGCTGAACGAGATCGCGCCGCATATTCCGACTACGGGGCTCCGTCTGTCGAGCACTGTCTACGAAATGGTGCTCGCCTTTCTATTGACTTCAGATGTTGGCCACTTCCGCCGTCTTGTGTTTGCGTGGCCGACCTCGCTGTTCAACGCCTACAGCGTGGTGCTTGCCATTGAGGACCAGATTGACAAGGCGTCTGAACCTGATCGTGTTACGCTCAAGGAGTGTCTGGCGCTGCTGTACGACAAGCTCAACCAGCCGGCAAAGTCGCTCACGTACCATCTGGAGCTGTTTGCGCCCGGCATCCTCGACCGCGTGCTGAATGAGAATCTGTTTGACGCTATCAGGGACAAGGCGCAGCTGGTTTTACGCTACGACGACCACACGCTTGGACTGGACGCCAGCGAAGCGGGTGCTGATGCTGATGCAGCGGACCGACTCCGTCGACGCTGCGAGGCACAGGGCGCACAGCTGCTGACGGACAACACCGACGCTGTTCCGTGCGCGAGCGTTGTGAAGCAGCTCATCCGCGACCCAGGGCATCTCCACGTGTATCTCCACGCTCTTCTGACCAAGGATCCGCATCTGGGCGCTCCGTTTGCCGATCTGCAGGTGGAGCTGTACGCGGAGTACAATCCAGAGCGACTCTTGCACTTTCTGCGCGTGAGCACGTACTACTCGTTCGACAAGGCGCTGGAGATCTGCGAGGAGCGCGGGCTGGTGCCGGAAATGGTTTTCATTCTGGGGCGCATGGGCGATAATCACCGTGCGCTGATGCTGATTATCGATCGGCTGCGCGACGTGCCGCGTGCCATTGAGTTCGCCAAGGACCAGAACGACCCTGAGCTGTGGAACGATCTGGTCATGTACGCGCGCGATAAGCCCGAGTTCATTGTTGGGCTTCTGGAGCTCGGCGGCACGCACACGAATCCAACCACCGTGATCCGCAGCATCCCCGAGGCGCTCTCGGTGCCCGGTATCCGCCGAGCCCTGACCAACGTGCTCCACGATTACCATCTGCAGGTGGAGCTGTGTACCGATTGCAAGCATGTTCTGGATGGCGACTGTGAGGTTCTGTCGGATGCGCTGCACCGCCTGCAGCACCAGGGGATGGGCGTCAGCAGCGGCCAGTTGTGTCTTGCTTGCCAGACGCCGCTTGAGGAGATGCCCGCCGGCAGTCGGGGAGCGCTGGCGTTCTGGTGCGGCCACATTTTCCACGACAAATGCGTGCTTCATCCGGACGTTCTGCGGAAGACTCTGCTGCTCGACTCGACCTCGCCGTCGTCGTCGACGAACCTGCTTAGCTTGAAGCAGCGGCGTGACCGGCGCCAGCTGCTTCGCATGGTGCTGAGTCCTGCAGAGCAGCGCAAGATTGTCACGCAGGCGAAACTCGACCGCACCCTGATGATCCGCCAGTACTCGCCCGCCTGTCCTGTGTGCGCTGAGTACGACCAGAAGGACGCGAAGAGTCAGAGTCAGAGTCAGAGCCAGGGCCTGAATCAATCCCAGCAGCAGGCGATGGGCGGCTGGTCTCCTCTGGAGCGGCGCGACCGCGGGGCGCCTGCTGCTGCCAGTAGCGGTGACGGTGCTGGCACGAATCCTGTTGCTCTGTCAACCGAACAGGCCGCGTCCGACCGCCACGACCTCCTGCCGCCCGTTCAGACCCTCAGCATCTAGTTTCTTTTTCCAAATGAAAAGTCGGTTTATTATTAACCGGGTATACTAGGTCTATATCCAGGAATCATAGTTGTGAACAAAGAGTCTATGAAAAGGAAACGCAGTGATGGCCGTTTGGACCGGCTGTGTTGAAAATATGTTCTCTGAGAGGCTGTAATATAACGTTTTGGAAAATGGTAGGACAATGGTCAGCTTGTCTTGTTGGCTGGCCCCGCCTGGTTCAAACTGAAACCAGGAGGTGTCGACATTGAGCCAACCTTCCTGAAGCCCTCAACATCTAGTTCCCTTTTTGTGTGTTGATTTTTAAACGGAATTAGCGCTGATGGATCAACCATGCAATAATCACCGGACGCGTAATTCCCGTTCTCCCAATTAAAAAGGTGGTTATTACGTAGCCCAACCTCTGTTCCCTGTTTCTCTTCTATATCTATTTACTTTAGAATTGTAGTATTTTTGTTTACAAATCAAACACATTCCTCTTCTTGCATTTAATTTTACCCCTCCATATTCAGCGTAGCGCCCAAAGAACAAGTGCGAGAACATCATGGTCAAAGGCAAGTTGCATTTCCCGTGCTGCGAGCAAAGGAATTCAGCGTAGGCATTCCAGGTTGAGTAAAAAAACAGCAACAGGTCAATTCACTCATCCTTCTTTTCCTGCTTCTTTTTGTTTTTTCTTCAGATTCCGCTAGTTCAGGTCAAGTGGCAGGGCAAAAAGTACGCGGTGGACGTGGATACGACGATGCCGGGCGAGGTGTTCAAAATGCAGCTATTCTCGCTGACAGGCGTTGCGCCGGACCGGCAGAAGGTGCTGGTGAAGGGCGGGCAGCTGAAGGACGAGACGGATATGGAGAAGCTGGGCCTGAAGGAGGACCAGGTGCTGATGATGATGGGAACGGTCGGTGAGCTGCCAAAGGCGCCGGTGCAGCCGGTCAAGTTTGTCGAGGACATGTCGGAGGCCGAGATGGCGCAGGCGCTGGCGATTCCCGCAGGGCTTGTCAATATGGGCAACACCTGCTACATGAGCGCAACGCTCCAGTGTCTCAAAACAGTTGTGCCACTCAGGAAGGCGCTGGACTCGTTTAACGCGAGGAGGGCGTCGTCGTCGTTGGCGCAGGATCAGCGCGGGAAGCTGGTGTCCTCTATGAGGCAGCTGTTCCAGCAGTTGTCGGAGAGCGGCGAGGGCGTGCCGCCTATTGTGTTCCTGCAGTTCCTGCGCCAGTGTTTTCCCATCTATGCGGAGCAGGACCCGCGTCACGGCGGGTACCAGCAGCAGGACGCCGAGGAGTGCTGGAACCAGCTGGTTAATACTATGGACCAGGTGCTTGCGGAGGAAGATGGTACTGGCTCTTTTGTCTCCAAGTATATGGTCGGCCAGACAGTGATCAGCTGGACCACCGCGGAGGCGCCCGATGAGCCGCCCACGGTGCATAGGGAGCCTATCCGCAACCTCAACTGCGCGATTGACAAGTCGGTCAACTACCTTGCGCAGGGAGTCAAAAGGGCGCTTAACCAGACGGCTGTCAAGCACTCGGACACGCTTGGCAGAGACGCGGAGTACACGAGTACGCAGCAGATCTCCAGGCTCCCCGAGTACCTGCCGGTCACGTTCAAGCGGTTCTTCTGGAAGACGTCCGAGAACGTTGCGGCCAAGATCGTTAAGAGCATCAAGTTCCCGCTTGACCTTGATGTGTCCGAGTTCTGCACCCCCGAGCTGCAGGACCAGATGAGGCCTGCTAAGCAGTTTGTGCGCGACAGGGAGGACAGGGAGGCGCATGCCCGCAAGATGGCCAAGCAGAAGCAGAGCAGTCAGGCTGAGGCCGAGGGCGGTGAAACCAAACCAGCGGAGGGCGGATCCGATGCGAAGGCCTTTGAGCTGGATCCGGCTCTTCGGGCCGACGTCGGCTGCAACCCCACCGGGCTGTACGAGCTGATCGGCGTGGTCACGCATATTGGGCGCTCGATCAACTCGGGCCATTACATTGCGTGGGTCCGCAAGGAGAAGAACGTCGGCGGACCCGATCCTTCCTTTGGCGGTGCTGGTGGCAAACCGGCCGCTGATTCCTCGGCGCCCCAGCACTGGTGGTACAAGTTCGATGACGATGATGTCTCCATGGTTACCGATGAGGATATTCTGAAGCTCTGTGGTGGCGGCGATTGGCACACCGCCTATATTCTCCTCTACCGCGCAAAGAAGCTTGATTGAAGCGAAGCGAGACGAAGCGAGATGAAGATAGCGTTTTTTTTACTTGGCTCTATGGTGTTAGATGGCGATAGCTGTTTCTTCCCTCTCCCCTATTCCTGGTGCCTGCTGGGTGTGAAATTAATGCGTTGTACGCTTTAAAGGCATGCGCCTTTTTAGCCAGCCTCTTTAAAGAAACGCTCCTTTCTCTTTCTCTTTTGTGCCCTTCTTTCTTCTTTTTCTATTCTGACATTTAGTATTAATTCCAATTTTACATTTATTGCCAATTCTGTACTCTTTCCTCTCATCTGTTCTTCATCTAGCGCCCTTTTTCTCTTCTTTTTCCAAAAACTCATACTCATTCCCCCCACCATCCCCTGCCATCAAATTCAATAGAAATGTCTGGTGCACGCGACAATGTCTTTCCAACACGCATGAATCTGACGGTGACGAAGACGCGGCTCAAGGGCGCGCAGACGGGGCACTCGCTGCTAAAGAGGAAAAGCGAGGCACTGACAACGCGGTTCCGCGTAATAGTGCGCAAGATTGAGGATGCGAAACTGAAGATGGGCAAGGTGATGCAGAATGCGTCGTTCTCGCTAGCCGAGGTGGCGTACATTACAGGTGACATCAGTTACCAGGTGCGGGAGAGCGCCAAGAGCGCGACGTTCAAGGTCGGGGCAAAACAGGAGAACGTGTCGGGCGTGATGTTGCCTGCGTTTGAGTCGCAGGTGCAAGCGTCGGGGAGCCAGTTTGAGCTGACGGGGCTTGGTCGCGGTGGCCAGCAGATCCAGAAGACCCGCGCCGTGTATATCAAGGCCGTCGAGATGCTCGTCGAGCTCGCGTCTCTCCAGACTGCCTTTGTTATCCTCGACGAGGTCATTAAGCTCACCAACCGTCGCGTCAATGCGATCGAGTACGTCATTATACCCAGAATCGAAAACACGATCTCCTACATCAACTCTGAGCTTGATGAGCTCGATCGCGAGGAGTTCTACCGCCTGAAGAAGATCCAGGGCAAGAAGAAGGAGAGGGCTGCTAATGCCCAAAGGGAACTGGAGCGGAAGGCGGCTGAGACGCTTGCTACTGCTGACGATAACGACAACGATCACGAGCATGGCGCTGCTGGTTCGTCGGATACTCGCAATATCTTGTCCGAACAGAACGATAGTGATATTATCTTTTAGTCTATCTTTTCTACAAGATTGTTTGGTTTTCTTTTTATTTTATTCATTCACTGTTCCTCTATTTAATCTACATTATATGTAACGTGTTGGAAACAGAAAAACGGCGTGGATATGGATGCAGATACAAAACAACTGAGCGCCCAATCTAGATGCATAATGTTGAAACCCAAGCAAACAATGAGATTAAACAGTAAAAACATATGATTTATAGCAATATTACAGATATTTACTTGTTCACTAATATATAAGACAGCCTACGGGAACAACACAAAAAAATTGAGCAACCTGCTTTGAGAATTTCAATACACTATTTTTTGCACATTATTATATTTATTTTTTTTACTTTTTTAATAATGACAACAAGAAGATACAATGTCACAATACGTTACAAGCATCGAGATGAACTTAAAAGTAGAAGAGTTACTTATAGCGTAGATGCAAAGAATGAATATGACGCAATAGATGAGACCAATAAAAAAATGATAAGCGATATAATGACAAAAGCTGAGTGTAAGAGATATAGGGCAATGAAGAGACTACACAGTTACAGACCAAGTTATAAATTGGTACTGGCCTAATGATTGCATTCTCATTTGTACATGTTGTTTCTTGAGAATCTCTATTCTAATGAGTAAGCCATTACACTCGTTGTGTTTTGTACAAGAAAAATACGGATCATGAGAAGACAGTGGTATCATGGCAGCACACAAGTACATTAAGCCATGGTGGATTACAAACTAATAGAACACACTCTAGTGCTTGTTTATGTTGATAATGCTGCTGCTATTACTTTTCATGGCTAAATGGTAGCAAATATAATAATCATGAATTTATACTATAAAAATGTGCGGGTGTGTCTATTTTCAAAGAAAAACCTACAGGAAGCCAGAGACCCATGGCCACATATTTACATGCAGTCAATACACAACGCCACTGACCACGTTAGCAGCCTTGGTAGCAAAAAAGTCTATAAAGAGGTTAAGTGTTTCCAGAGCCAACAATTTACAGTAACAGGGAAATTCAAAACATCTCCAAAACAATGAAACCCATTTACTGTCAGGACAACAAAATATGAAGCTACCACAAATTGTGATAGATTTACATAGCAGGTCCCATGTTTAATACAAAAGCTTTCTGTTGTCTAGATACATTGAATGTTCTTATTTTTTAAAAATTCAAGTATGTTATTACTGGATTATAAACCCGCAGTCAACAAAAGTAGCTATTTCAGCTAACTCCGGTGCCAACAAAAAAGTTAGATTATTGAACTAGTTGCGTAAAATAAATAATTACGAAAAGAAAAAAGGCACTGTCGTTTTGCTACAAGTTAATTTTTAATTAAACACTTGTGGTTAAGTTTAAAACTTTTTTCCTACGTAATTGTAGACACTACCAAACATATACCAAACACCAAAATTCAGCCACTCCTTATTTACTGAATAATATGACAATAAGTTAAATAATAGAGCGCATAAAGAGCAATGTGTGGGTTTTTCTTTTTCTTTTTATTATTTTACTATTTTCAGTTTATTTTCTAGTTGGTTTAATGTTTTTGTTATTTACAGTCATTATGTCTTTCATCAGCTGACTAGACTAACACTCGACTGTTGTAGATGTTCAGATTTTGGCATTCATTTACTTTGCTTTCATAGAGCGTTTCAGAAACAGATATGATTATGGATATGGATATAAACACATAGCACATAGTGCACTGGTTTAAATTATGAAATGGAAATTATATGAATAAAACATTAATAGATAAAGCATTTATTGTGTAATGGGTTTACAATCGTATTATCTAATATATAAAGCCACCTACACCAACAGCATTGAAAAATTGAATAATCTATAGTTTAAAAATTATACTTTCTAAATAACCAAATATTTAAACGTTTAAACTGTAGTATATAAAACATATTTTGCAGAAGCTCAGCACGCTCATAAGACTAAAAATTAAACTAACATTGTTGCTATCTTTTTTCACAAAATGAGTATTCCTCGGTATGAAGCAACAGTAAAATATACAGACTCGGATGGTGAAGAAAGAACTAAAAAATTTATGGTTAATGCAGCCAACAAAAAAAAAGCAAAAACAGAAGCACAAAAGGCAATGAAGAAAATGTTTCAAGTATCACGCAAATGCAGCAAATTAGAAGCGCAAAATATATTGGAAGGCTACAATCCAACATATGGGTTTGAGAGAGAAAGAGAAACCTGTTTAAACTGCCGTCTTGGTAAACCCAAAAGATGCTTTATGCACAAATAATTTTGAAAATAGTTTGTGTGAATAGGTTTACATCTTTAGAAAGACAAATAATATTAAACCTTTTAATTAAAGCAATAAAATCTATTGATTGTCTACTTAATTTTTGTTATAATTGTTTGCTGCAAAGCTTTCTCAGCTTGTGGTAAAACCAGATAAACCACAACATCTAAAAAGATTGCAGTAAAAAATGAAACCTAATTTTTCGGCAAATGTAAACCACCCAGTTAAAGCACTTGTAGGCTTCAAGTTTAATTTATGGTAATTGGCAGGTCAGTTCAAGATTTTAATATTTTAAATTACTAAAAACTTAAAAAGTGTGACAATTACATTTGGTTTACATCAAATATTTTTTCTAGCTTTTTCATTAGCTAGTGTTTTCTAGTAGATTTTTTCTTCAAGCTATTAAATTATTTGGGGCTGTGAACTTCAACTCGGTTTTATTATTTTGAAAATTAATAAAGTGTCAGAATACAGAAATCACAATCATATTACTTTTCAAAAGCATTAATTATTAGCATCTGATTGTGACATATGCTCAGATATCTTTTTAATATTATATCCACTTTCATATTACATGGTTAAAACAGTTTGCAAATTAGATAATAATGTGATGCTATTAATTAGAAAAAAGAAACCACAAGATGATTCTTGAATGCAAGAAAATAATGTGCATATGGATATAAAGAAAGTGGTATTCTTATTAAAAAACAGAACTCGAACAAACCAAGTGCTTAAAAAAGCTAATAATTTACAACGCTTTGCAAAAATATATTATTTTTAATATAAAAGCTTACCTACACCGGTGCAACAAAAATGAACAATTTATTCAACTAATTTGAAAGCATCATTTAAACGTAGATATTTTGTATTTTCCTATTTTATTGCTGCAATAATGACCGACAGAAAATATGAAGTAACGATAAATTACAAGCACCCAGACGAACGTAGAAAAAGAAGTGTCTCTTTTAGAATAACCGCTTGGGATAGCTATGCAGCAGCAGATAAAGCAATTGCTAAATTAATACGTCAAATAATGACAAAAAATGAGTGTAGCAAATATGATGCAACAAGAATACTAGAGTCATACAAGGCATCTTATTCCTATGAAAGAATTTAATAATTATTTACTTTTTACTCTAGTATATTACTTTTGCACTATTTCTTTGCAACAAGCGAGCGGTTAAATGTGTATGGTATGCTTAAAGTTGTTTGACCAATAAAATGAATATTAGCAATTTCAGAGTAGCACATTGAAATGTATGCAGGAACAGTGTATAATCAAATGGATATTAAACATGTAACACTGTTGAAAATAATCAAATGACCAATTCATGCAATCACGCGGAAGATATACACTGTCTATTCCAGAGCACACATGTAAATGAAATCAGTTTATCCATACCTACTAGTTGTCTGTTATACAGTTAGTATAAAGAAAGGAAATTGGTGTTTGTTTCTGAAAATATCTTTATATGCACAATGATTTAGACAAGATACATAGAAATGGAAACTAAATCAACAGTACAGATGCAGAATGGTTGACAATGTTCTTCGTTGATAAATAATTATGCATTTGTCTTTTTTTTACTCAATATATAAAGAGAATCTGCAATGCCATACATTATTGAAGACGCCATATAGTTCAATTATTTTTGTTATTATGTTAAAAAAATAAAGATACAAAATGGTCCGATATATAGCAAAAGTAAAATACAAAGGCTTGAAAAAAAAGCAAAGGACCAATGTGTTTGAAGTTGAAGCAACTGATGAAACCGAAGCAAAGAAAAAAGCAGAGGAAATAACGAAAGAGCATATTCAAATATTTGAGCGTTGCACTTGCATGGAAGCATATGGAAAATTAATGAAGAGGAAACCAAAATATAGTTTTACAGAAGTAGATTGGATTCATATACTTTAATCTTATCAATAATTAACTAATATTTATCTAGCTACCCTAAATTTAATACTTGTAGATAAGCATATTTGAATATTAGACGAAGTACTATTGGCATTCGCATATTTTGAGGTATGAAGACAGCTTTAAGCGAGGGCACCATGATCAGATCATCATGTATTTGATGTGATTGCGATGATCCGTCCTTACAGAATCAGACGAAAACAGAACATCATGCCAAACTCTCAGGGATCTGAGCCAGCAAAAACAAAGACGAAAGAGAGGCGGAACTGAAAGAATAGCTTTTTACCTTTCCTCTTATCCCAAGTTAATGCATTGGAATTACCAACACTTTTTTTCTCCAAATTCTTATTCTTCAATCTGATTGAGGGGTTTGCGCATCTTAATCATAGCCGCAAATAGAGAGAAGCGAGGGCAATGACAGACAGAAAGGACGATGGCAGCAGTGGCGATAAGCCAGCAGCACTGGCGGACTTTGACGCAGAGAAGCTGCGGGAGCTTATCCAGAGACTGGGGGCACAGGTGATTGACGATGCGCCGGCAAGCAAGCTCCAGCGCGAGACGGAGGCAGAAAAGACGGCGGTGCACGAGTTCTGGCACACGCAGCCGGTGCCCAAATCCAGCGAAGTAGTCAAGCAGGACGCGCCGCTGCATCCGCCGCTTCCTGCAGAGAAGATCCCGCAGGAGCCGTATGCGCTGCCCGAGGGGATGGCGTGGTGCACGGTTGATATTGAGGACGACGCGCAGTTGCGAGAGCTGCACGATTTGCTTCTGAACAACTATGTGGAGGACACTGATGCGATGTTCCGATTCAACTACCCGTTTGAGCTGCTCCGCTGGGTGACGATGCCGCCGGGGTTCAATAAGTCGTGGCATGTGGGGGTGCGCAACTCGGAGTCGGGAGAGCTGGTCGGGTTTATCAGCGGCGTGCCTGTCGATATTATGGTGCGCGACCGGACGATGCCCATGGCCGAGATCAATCTCCTCTGTCTGAGCAAGAAGCTGCGCAGTCAGCGTCTGGCGCCATTGCTCATCAAGGAGGTGACGAGACGGGTCCATCTTGTTGGCATCTTCCAGGCAATCTACACGTCCGGACGGCTGCTGCCCAAGCCTGTGGCCACCTGCAGATACTTCCACCGGTCGCTGCAGCCAAGAAAGCTCATTGACATTGGGTTCTCTGGCCCTGTTGAGGGTCCGCAGCTGGCAAGGCTGATGGCGGCTATGCGCTTGCCTCAGACAACCACTACCAAGGGACTGCGTCTGATGCGCAAGGGCGATGTTTCGCAGGTTCGCAAGCTGCTCAACCGCTTCCTCAAGACGCGCTACGAGGTCGTTCCCTCCTACACGTCGGATGCGCAGGTTGCGCATTGGCTTCTTCCGCGCGAGAATGTCCTGTGGTCGTACGTTGTTGACGATGAAGCGCATCCGGGCAGGATCACCGACTTTTTCTCCTTCTTCTCGCTTCCCAGCCAGGCGCTGAAGCCCGGACAGGCCAAGAAGCCGGCGGCCAAGAACAAGAAGCCTGCTGGTGGCTCGCAGAAGAAACCCGGAAGCGATACCCTCAATGCTGCCTACGCCTACTACTATGCCACCAACGCCGGCAACGATGTGGAGCTGACGGCGGAGGAGAAGGATGGCTGCGATGGCGCGAAGAAGGAAAAGGCGCTGCTGAGGGAGAAGCAGAACGAGGCTGTCAAGACCAGACTGGTTGCGCTCTTTGGAGACGCGCTGGTGCTAGCAAAGAACTCGGGCTTTGATGTCTTCAACTGTCTGGACATGATGGACAACGCTATGTTTGTCAACGAGCTCAAGTTCGGCAGAGGCGACGGGTTCTTGCGCTACTACTTTTATAACTACATGGCTCGCGATACCGCCTCTGCCAAAATCGGCTTTGTCATGCTCTAGAGGCTTTCAATGCTAGCAAAGACGAGGGCTATATCTCTTGTTCTGTTTTTCCTTTTGAATCAAGTCTGTTATTTGAAACCATTTCCCGTTTACTCTACGCGTGGCGGAGTTAAAGAAAGAAAAATGATAAAATGCGTTTGATTATTGTTATATCTCGTGTTGCTTTCCAAGCTTTCTCTCTTTCTCCTTTTAACTTTTCTCCACGCACAAAAACCATTCTTTGTACACTGTAATTTTGTCTATACACTTTCGACTCTGATTGGGCACATACCAAATGGAATTCAATCGCTTTAGGTACGACGCTTGTACATTCTCTCGTTTTCAGCGGGACCATTTTGCCATGCACAGCTACTGACCAAAGCCAGTCGGGCTTCTTAAGAGGAGAAGACAACCCCTACGAATTCCACACTAAAAGCGAACCGTCCCAACCATCCTTTCTCTATCTCTTTCTGGTATAGGTCGTCCATGCCGTTCGGAGGACTGTCTCGGCAGGAGATCCTGCGAGGAGCAGCCAACAGACTGCTGTACTCCAAGTTCTACACATACTACTACATCGGGATGTCAGCCTTGGGTCTCGTCTCGCTGATAACAGCGTTTATCGAAACGTGTCCCTCGCTGTTCTTCATAGTAATCGAGTCAACGCTATGCTTGTGCATGATTCTGGAGATAATAACGCGCGCGGTGGCCACGCAGTGGGGGTTTCTAACATCGTGGTGGAATTACTTTGACATCGTTATCGTGTTGTTTTGCGGAGTGACGTTGATTCTACTGTCGGGCGGGTGTTCGGCGGGATCGAATTCGGAGGAGCTTGTTAATACCATCCTGCTGGTTGTGCGTAATGCTGCTCAGTGCTTCAGGCTGTTTGCTACGGTTAGGAAGAATAGGCGGCAGATGGATGCTCGTGACCTTAATGTTGACATCGATGGGAGGTCGGGGTTCCTTGATATTATCCATGACATTGATGGTTTGGCCATTGACACGGACCCCGAGTACCACAATATCCCTGCTGGTGCCGCTATTGGGGTTGGTGGTGGTGGTGGTGGTGGTGGTGAGAGCTATGACTTTAGGCTGTCTATTGACTCGTTCAGCGACAATGACAATGACGGCGTGTCGCCACCGCCATCGGATCCACAGGCACAGGCACACAGATCCAACAGTCGGTCCTCAGCCACATCCACACGGTCCGCTACTGAACGGTTCACTGGCAGAAAGAAAAACAACGGTGCGAACCAGCCCAATTAAACAAGTATCCATCGTATTACGTTAATAACAAGAAAACATACTCTCCGTTCATGCCAACTGTTTGCGAAAGACAACAACATCGCCCCTACGCCGTGAGTCTGGATTGAAATGAGAGTTAAAAAACCGCGCAGTCTCCACATACCCAAGGTCATCCAGCTCGTCGCGGATCCTGCTGACCATTGATCCGTAGAGAACCAAATGGCTGGGCTGCTCATGCTGTGTTCGCTCTGTATGCTGGAGAGGAAGGGTGGAGAATATGTCGTGGATGAATTCGGCCGGGTTCTGCTCAAAATCGTTTGCTTCCCAGTAATGCGAGTCCATGGCGGACCTCTCAAGTGGCGGTTCGCAGGAGAGAAACCACATTGGGATGTTGCGGTGTAGATGGCTGTAGAACGGAGTCGAGTGGCAGGGCATGAGGAAACCCACGCTGGTTACACTGTTGCTCTTACCACTGGTGGAGTTGTGGCGAAGGTATTTGAACACATCCACCACGCCCCGTTGGTGCACAAGGTCGACGTACAGTATAGCTGGGATGTTTGTAACGAACAGATAGATCAGAACTGCACGCACGGACAGTCTCTTACTCGCTGGCGGGGGATTCCTCCTGTACTTGCCGTTGTCATTGGCATGCGTCGAAGCAGGATGTGAAGGCGCTGGATACGAAGCAACGTTATCCGCTGTTACTGACATCGGCAGGTGGCCGGCCAGCGTGTCGATGGAGACACCGGCGTACATGAAGCCAATCGGCAGCAGCGGGTAGATAAAGCGGTACTCCATGTGGCTAACCAGCGAAAACAGCACCAGCACAACAGCAGCCAGAAGCGCAGGCTCTGTGGACACGCGCCGGGTGGAAAATGCAATGTAAACGCCGTGGATAACAAAAGGAAGCATCGATGTGAATAGCACAGGGACGCTGGCGTAGAAGTGGTAGAGGACATGGGACTCGCCAAACCAGGTTGCCAGATCCTGCTGGACATTGAAGCGGTAGAACTGGTATGGAGGAAACACCCACCGCCTGTACCCAAGACGGTCGACGACGAGCATTGTCGGGAATGCAACGGATCCTACGGCCATTGCTATTTTTGCAATCCGCAGTGCGCGACGCACGGTCCACGGCAGCAGACCGCCGTGCCGCGCCAGGCGACTGCGTCCAAATGCAAGGAAGGCGCATGCGCTGAGCCACACGACGCCACTGGTGGGGCGAATGATACACGCCATTGCGGCAAGCGCCAGAGCTGCAGGAAGCGACTTTATATCGTCATTTGCATAAGCACGCGCCGGTTTCCTTTGCAGACTCGTTTTGCTAGAGATGGCACTGGGGCTGTCACATCCACTCCAAGGCCAAAGGGCAAATGCCGCGGCCGTCAGTGCTGTTTCAACCGAGTTTACCAGCGGGCGCACAATGTCAGTCCCCATTGACAAGGACATGACCGAGCACAATATCTATTGCACGTGGAGGGTGAAGTTTTGGTGGTTCTATAATTAGCAACTGCGTGTTCTACTGAACATTTTTTCCCTTTTGTCGAGGCGGGTAAATGCAGTGGAGAGCCACTATATATGCAATGCATTTGCGGATTTATACTTACTGTCCAGTCAGCCACATGGGTGCCAGCTAGCCGCCTTGCAAAATGGAATGTCGAGTAGTCGACTGATGCGGCCACAAGTGCCACAAGGATATACGGGGCTGTAAGCTACACACAGAGTATGTGGGGAAATATATGTAGAGATAGCCAGGCTTTTACGGCGACCTGATTAGTAGGCGATAGAGAAATGCATACATTTTTTCCGTGTCAGCCAGCCTAGCTGAGCTCTGCATGCGACAATGTAATCAAGGACTTACAAGCAGGAACGTGTCGTCGAGATGCAGAAAGGCGAGGATTTTGTAGACCGCAGCGAAAAGCAAGGGATGCGCAAAGCCGCGGAGAGCATGGCGCCACTCCCACGTGAGGAAGCCGTAGCCGAAGACGGCGTGGTGCGCGACCTCAAGTGACTGCCACGTTTCGTCCGGGTGCGTGAATGTCTGCACCGCGTACACGTTGGCCAGCCGGAGCGCCAGCAGAGTCAGGAACAAGTGTCTCTGAACAAAACCCATGAGCCCTTTTGGTTTTCCTTCTATTTTTGGCTGTTCCTCGTCTGCGTGTGTGACTTCGTTTTGACGAATTGAAATGCGACAAGATAAATTTACAATAACAAGAAAGAGAATGCCGGAGAAAGACAAGAGGCAAAACACGATGCTCGAGGGCTGTGGAGAAGCAAGAGGCAATGCGTGTTGCGCGCACAGCCCCCCCCCCAGCTAGAGTGAATACAAGACTATGCTGGCCGTGGATCTCCTTCCTGTGGCTTGGGTCCGCTTCGTAACAAAGACAGGATCGGGGTCAGAAAGCAAGGCTGGTCTTTTCAGTCTGGTCTGGTCCTTTCTTTAATTTCTGGTGGCTGCAGTCGCTGGATTGGATTACTTGTCCAGTGGACACTATGGAGTTCAGAACAGCAAAAGGCGGTAGACTGGTGGGCGAGCCAGGCAAATGATGCTCGTGTCCGCTTCATTCGGTCGGAAAGGATGCTGTCATCTCATGTGAGCGCATGCAGAGGGCTCGAGATGAGTGCTGAGCAGAACGAAAAGAGGAGATGAGGATTTGATGCCACTGCTGGCCGCTGCGAATCAAGAGCTCAGCCAACAGGAGCCAGCCGCTTCTCCCCCCATTCTTCTCCCTTTTCAATGCTTTAGTCCCCGTGACCACAGGCTGTTGTTGGGGCAAGTGTGCGTGAGGGGAAAACGAACGAGAACAGAAAAAAGCCTGCTTTTAAGAGTCTGGGATACGGCTGGACGAATGCCATTCGGGCCGTGCTCGACACGCCTTGGCTAGTCTGCCGTCAGCCCTTTTCAAGAACTACAAGTGAAAAGCCCATTCCGCGCACGCAAATACAGCTCAAATCCAAGCCAAACCAAGCCAGGTCAGGCCAGTCAAGTCAAGTCAAGTCAGGCGCCATACGTTGTGGTCAGTCGTAGGGCCCAAGGCGGCGGATGAATGGGGTGGGTGACTAGGAGAAAAGGACCACCGCCCATTCCGAGTAACGAAACACGGCTGCTGGGTAAATAGAAGAGAAGGCATGCCCGTCTTGTGCTGTCTGGCTCCCGTCTCAAGCTGGATGCACGCTTACTCCACGCAACAGCATCAATAACAACAACATCATCACCACCAACAAGGAAAACACAAAAAGGTGGTCAAGCCTCTCCTCTCTTTCTCCCCCTCTTTCCTTTTTCTCCAGCGCTAGGTTCTTCCCTTTCTCCTTTTTTTTATCTCCATGTGTGTATCCCC
>JANBOK010000291.1:0-17212 GCA_027595805.1 Coemansia sp. Benny D160-2 | reverse complement strand
ATTATCTTTTAAAGTTCAAAAAGAAAAGATTAAAGTAGTATGCGGAGAATATTGGAAAACGCGGATAATGAGAAAAATAATTTCAAAAAATTATTCAAAAGCTGGCTCCACCTTTGGGATCTCACATGCTACAGTTAGTAGTTGTGACCAATATAAACACTTTTCAAACACTTTTCTAGAGTTAGATAGACTGTCTAGCCATCTTTTGCTAACAGTATTGTAGGTGAATACTATGACTACATCCATAGCACGTAAGTAGAAGTGCTTAAAGTATTTACTTCTTGTTCTTTTCTTTAGAAAAGCATACCGAAATGGAAAAATGCGTCCAATCAATATTTTCGACAAAATAACACAATCAGCGGATAACGGCAGATTCACAATAGCGATGCTAGTCTTTTTCCTCCAAAAATTCAGTTTTCCGCTTCTGAATGATCCACATCCGCAATCTGCAAGGATAAACGCATTATTGGTTCAAATTTCTAGAATAAACAGCTTAATTAGTTATTCTGATATTTGACAAACAACCGGTTTTTTTGCCGTTTCTTATCCGGTTCCAGGTCTTCGGTGATTGTCTTTATTTCACCTTTTCATGGTCCATCCCCATGACAGCTTTTTGTTTCTACTCGTAATTTCCATGCAGCACATTCTTTCTTGCGTATTGTTCTCTGAAAGCATCAGCTTAGAGCTAATCCCATGTTAATCCAGTTTGGATCAAGCAAGGACTAAATATCCCTTTAGACCGACCTTTGCCATGTTCCTCTTTCAGCATTCTCTCTTTCCCGTTTTCCCAAAGTGAACATTGTCTTTGGCTGCGGTTTCCTTCCGAAGGAGAGAAGTCCTTGTTGGCATTTGCTGTCTTCATTCAAGCATTCAAACAACGGTTTCTTTTGTAAATCCTTGATTTCTCTTAAACCAATTTAGAAAAGATTCTACATGATATTTATATTTTTTGACAACCCCCTGAACGTTTCTTCCTTTAATTTTGGTGAACGGTATGAGCGGTTGGCCAGAAGCGAGGCGATCGGCAAATGGACGGCCGCATATCTTTTTTATTGGAAGCAATTCCAAAATAAGGAAATGTGCCTGCAGGCAAAACACCAAGCGTGTATGTGCCACTGCAGATACTCTGTGTCATTCAAGGCGTGCTAGAATAAAAAAGAGTAGAAAAAGGTTGGAGGGAAAACCAAACAAAATTTTGGTATAAAGAAAAGATAAAAGGAATTCCAGAATGGTGAGGATATACCCCGCGCCTTGTTTATTCTTTCTCCAGCCTCCCCGCCTTCAATATCTTTATAGCACGCACAAATAATTCCATCTATTTTTCTCTCTACCAACCATGAACCAGAACGATTCACAACAGCAGGTTCCCCCGGGCTATGTGCCGCCACAGGCCCCAGCTGTGTCGCACTCCCCGACGGGTATTGACGAAAAGTCCGGCGAGAGACACATAACCGGCCAGTCTCCCAACGATGGGCCTATGAGGCTATACTGCCCGCACTGCAAGGACAACGTTCTCGTAAAGGTGGAGAAGCAGCTAACAAGCGACGGAAAAGCCATGGCAATTCTCGGCTGCTGCATATTCACGCCACTAATGTGCTACGTGATGCTTTCCGACCACTACAAGGAGGGCGTCTACCACTGTGTCAACTGCAACACTGAGGTAGGCAAGACGGTGCTCAAGACACAACCAGACAAGCTCTAATCAACATTAATAACACTAGTCTTTTCTCTTGTTCAATTGCCATGCTAATAAACAGTTTTTCATCTGCACACAATCTTAAACAATGCTTGCAATGAGGATTGAAAATTGAAAAAAAACAGAACAGAACATAACAGAACAGAACAGACCTAGCTAGCTATAGCAATTGTTGAACATGGTTTTTGAAAGAACTGATACCAAAGGTGTGCATACAAATTTCTTTTGCAGCAAATGTACAAAAGACATATTTTGATGTTAGCCAAGACCAGGGAAAAGAACGAATGCACAATATTGCATCAAAAGGCATATCAAAATGTATGTTATGGCAGGCAGAGACAGCTATATTAACACAAACAATTTGTCGAAAAGAAATGTGAAGCGGCACTAGGAGACAAAGGAAAATATAAGGGTCTCAGAGTTGGTGTCTAAATATACGTTTGTTTATTTTAAACTAGTACCACCTACTTGTACAACAGTGTTGAAGATTATCTTGGACTCCTTATTTTTGCATTGACAACACAAAAAGTATATTGAAACTAACTACGAGCCACCACGCTAATTAGATTGATATGCGATATCCTGCCTTTTCTAATCAATTGATAGATGCACAAGTACATGTGCCAAAGTTGCACTAAACGCCGGAACGATACTAGCAGCAATATCGGTGCAGTGAGAATGGAAGGATTAGAGATGGACACCGTTACAAGAAAAAGGGTGCCAAGTGACTAAAAGCCCTTCCCGTGTTTTCCCGTAGTGTCTTTTTTCCTTTCTTCTTATTTTTACCATTATATATTGTTCTCATGTCACGGAACAGCCATCTCATTGAACAAGCATTGTTTGCCTTCCACATTCAATCTGCTGGTATTCGAAACGCAGGTCACAATATTCCTTTTTAGCCCTTGTGTTCCAATTTTTCCTTGTGACAAACGCGAGGTAAGCTCACCTCGCTTGTTATTTTTTTTCTCACCTAGTGGATTTTTTTATTTTTTTTTGTGGCTCCTGTATTTTTCCTTTTAAATTTTGTGGAAAAAACAACTGCGGCATCAATCCATATTGTAGTTGTGAACTTGTAACAGCCATACTTTTTTGAAGTGGAATAGTACAGAAAAGTTGAAAAAAAAGTCCATGTAATATATTTTTTATTTCGTGCCTAGTCGTGACATCATGAATGTCCACTATTGCAATATTGCGACATTGCCATTACTTGAGCAAAGAACAAGCCAGTCATCACATTATCTGTGTCTACGTGTCATTTATCTTTGACATGTAATTGAAGCGAAACCCCCCTTTCTATTTGATTTTGTAGCAATCGTCAAAGATGGTGTAATTTTTTATTTTGCACAAGCCTCCTCTTCAATTCTTTTACTTATTTTCTGTGCACAATTGTACTTTTTTCCTTCTTGAATTGAGAAACAATACATGATGTGCGAATCTAGGGAATAAAAAAGTTAGAAAACAAATGACGCCTTCGTTTATTTCTAATGTTGTTTTTCATCGTGATTTTCAGATAAAAACGATGGTATAGCAGAATACACTGTAGTTTCTCTGCACAACCCTTTGTTTTCCCAAAGAGAAAACATCCTTCATGGGAAATATAAAAATTGTAACCTTGTATGAAGCTTATTCAGCTTTTTATCGCTTTTTATTTTATTGTTTATCTACTATGCCTTACTTTCTTTATTCAGAATCGTTGGTTGCTTCTACCTAAAGTGGATAAAACAAAAACCGAACGACAATCGGTTATTATTTAAAAATAAAGAACAAGTGATACGAATGAACTTTATTGTTTATGAAAAATGTCTGTGGGAGTAGCTTTTCAAACGTACTCCTGTTTAGCTTTTTACGTTTTTCTTCTGTGTTTGTGTACACATGCTTATTCACAAGACTTTTGCTTTGTATTCCATGTCCAATCTTTAGATGCCTTCTTGGTTTCTTTATTTCTCATGCTTCCAAAAACGGGAATATAACAATTATCTATATTGTTGCTACGAGGGCTTTTGTTTTATTATGACTTTTTAGACGTAGTTACTATGTATATTAAAACAGATAATTATAAATATATATGTGAAAATAAAATATAATGTTAATGCGCTCGATATGTAAAGAATGCCGAGATAATATAAAAAGCGTTTGGATGAATTCGGTACAAATGGCTATTTCGGACAAAATATCCTCCGACTCCATACATGGCGGTATGAATAAAGAACATTGCAAACAAAAAAGATAACCACAACATAGGGCGTGACAAAAAAGAAACTCAATGGAATTGCATATTCCGCTCGCTGGTTCGTGCAATTCTAAAAAGCAGGAAAGGGAAGAAACGGCTAGTCAGAACATTTTCTTCTTCTTGAAACCACTCTAAAGAATAACAGCAATCGCATTGTATTCCCATTTTATCCTCGTGCACTTGTACGGTGTCATGTGTGTAAAAGCAAGTGCGTGTACGAACGCCATCATTGCGCTGCTCTAAAAGTGACAACAGCGGCAGCGGCAGCTCACGTACTTGTTGCAGCGCAAAACCTTGAGAAAAGGGTATATACACACATAAGGAATATGTAATGAGCAGAAAGTAGGGTGCTTCTTTTTTTTGCTGTTGTTACAAGGGAAGGACAAAAGGTGCCAGACACATTTTTCTTGAATACCACATTCACCCTCAGATGTCTGAATAGCTACATCACCAGACAGTGACTGGCTGGCTGCAAGGAAAAAGGAGACACACCAGATCCCAACCAGCAGAGAAAATAAGATGGGGAGGGGGTGGTGGAAAGGGGGAGAAACGGTTGTCATCTAGTCTCTAAAAGAGTCTCTGCGACGCAAACCTGGTTGTGAATAATGATCCATTGGTGTTGCAGATAGCGGAATTGACGATGACATTGGATGTTTGTCTGCCACATTCTGCGCACTTCCGCCATTGTCATTATTGTTGCTGTTGTTGTTGTTGCTGCTGCTGCTGCTGGGAGATATCACCATTCGATAGTCTTTTCCAAGCACCTCGGAAAGTGGCGGCAGTCGAGGACGCAGCGTGCCGTTGCTGGTGAATGGCAGAGGCTTGGAGATCATGGTTGGCGACACTGGCGCACCCGCGGAAATGTGCGCATGGTGGGAGCTCAGCTCGCGCGGCGAGCGGCCAGTACTGGCATTTCCTGGCGAGACATAGCCGACATTGCTTGTATGATGAATGGAATGCTGTGAATTGTATGCTGGCTTTGCAAAAGAGGCGGCCGAGGCAATTGGAACAGACATGGGTGTTACCAGTGACGAAGAATAGCCATGCCCAGCTGTGGTTGCAAGAGTGCCGTTCTGGGTGGTGGTGGTGCTGGGCTGTGGCGGAGATGACAGCACCATTCTGCTGTCGCCGTTACGGCTGTCGGTGCTGTAGCTGGCGCCGCTTGTTGCCACGGCATCGATCATGCTGCTTGCCGAGCCGGCCATTGTGCTGTTGCTGCCATTGTCAGCATGGGCGGCTGTATCCGCTTTC
Source organism: Coemansia sp. Benny D160-2 (assembly GCA_027595805.1). Taxonomy (NCBI): domain Eukaryota; kingdom Fungi; phylum Kickxellomycota; class Kickxellomycetes; order Kickxellales; family Kickxellaceae; genus Coemansia; species Coemansia sp. Benny D160-2. The sequence goes on along the minus strand of JANBOK010000291.1, from coordinate 12,035 downwards.
CTCCGTGCATATATTGCCAAGGAATGCGCACCCGCGCCTGCGATGGGCGGCTGCATTTCAGATGCATAGGGCGATGCAGCCGAGACGTACTGTTGTGCCAGAACACGCTTACGCTGTTGGGGGGCTGGCGATCCAAGCAGAGGCGTGGCAGCAGTGGCAGAAGCGGCGGCTACGTCTGCACGAGGATTCTGAGCGGCCGAGGGATGCAGGGTAGCACTATTTGCTGGCGGGGATACTCCTGGTCCGCTTGGCTGGCCGGTTGTAGGAGATACCATTGGAGACGCCTGCTCATGCATCGCGCCGCTCTGTCCGACACCCGTGGGTAATCCTGGCTCGTATTTTTTTGCATCTCCTGGGTGTCCGGAAGGTCTCCATGGGTCTCCAGCGGTGCTGCCAAAGCGGGCCGTGGGCGACAACGAATGCGGTGGCTGGGAGTGTGTTGGGTAATGGCTGGGCGGCTGCAGCGGTGCTGTGTTTGGTATGCGGCAGTCTGGGGCGCCGCCGTTTGGGAATGGCCGACCAAACGGCATGGAACCGTTGGCACCGTGAGGAGAAAAGTGACTCTGGGACGGCGGCGGCATTCCATGGGCTGTCTCGTAGCCAGCAGAAGGCGGATGCTGGTAGCCTCGGGCGTACGGATGCACATTTGGCACGCCTCCGTAGCCGCCATGCCGCGCCGCATCTGGCATTGGTGGATAAACGCCTGGAGCATGGGCATACTGCGACGACGACGCCGACGGCGGTGGAGGCGGGCGAATTCTGATTGCGCCTGTGGTTGCCATGTAGTCGCCATATGACGAGTACGTGTCATAGTTGTAGCCGCCAGGATGCTGGTAGGCGGGGTCTATTCTCAGAGACGCACCATTCTGCGGAACATCTGGGTGGTGCGAAGCTGCAAAGTGCGATACAAGCAGCTGCGATGGCGGCGGCGGCGGAGACATTGGCGAGCGTCCTGGAATGGCGTATGGCGGATAGTAGGCATGCGGAATGGACCAATGCGAACGGGTGCTGTAAGGCATGGAGCCGTCCATCAGCGCCAGCGCTCTGGGCCGCGGACCGCGCTTGCGGTTGGATGGCTGGTAGATGCACGGCCAGTTGAACTTGGCACAAGTCCGGCACGCGGGGCGGCCGCCATCACATTTAACCTTCCTCTGTCGGCATGTGGTGCATGCAAGAGACAGGCGCTTTCGCACAGGAACGGACTTGTCGTCTTTTTTCTCGCTTGCAGCCGACTCTTGTGCAGAGGCGGCGGCGGCGGAAGCGGTCACGTCTGCTAATGATACCGGGCCATTGCCGCTGATAACTGTTGAGGATTGCGCGGTGTCAATGTTCTGCTGCTGCGGCGGCGAACAATGGCGTAACGCCAGCGAAGAAACCTGTTGTGCTTGTGCATCTGACATTGTGCACTAGCTTCCTTTGTGTGATTCCAGGGCTCTGGGCGGATGTGGGTGCTGACAAGCTCGCTCTTGTGGATATAGACAAAATAGGAGTGTGGTGAACAGCAAGGCACAGTAGACGACAGGGAAGGGGGAGTACGTGCTTGGTAGACAAAGGAGAGGAAAATGAAAAAAAGCAAAGAACGCTATTGAACAACCGATGCTTCTTTACTTTTTTTAATCTTTTTTTTTTCAAAGTGAATACAGGTCAAGCAGTCAAAGCTCGGCGATTCATTCCAACAGGTGTCAGAAGAATGGGTGATTTACAGAATATCCGAGAAATAGTACAACCCAAAAGAACTGGTTAGTGGGGGAGCTGGATTTTGTGTGCAGCAAAGACAACGTCCTATTGCCTCTAAAAATAGACCGCGGGCTAAATAACCGAGCACCTGTATGCAAACTCGCCTCCTTTATACAACACGAGTAGCCGGGTGCTCAAGGGTGTCGCGAATAGAAATAGAAAATGAGAAAACCTATTCACAAGTGCAAGAGAAAAAGAGAGAACAAAAATATGTGAGTTGGATACACGGCCACCAGCTAGAAAATTGAGTAATTATCAAGAAAACATAGGCGCAAATAGAAACAGCAATTGTAAATAAAGGAAAGAAAAGAGATGTTGCAGGACCAAATACACTACAAATAGAGAAAACCTGCGGTTTCAACTAACAAACAGAACAATAGATGTAGAAAAATACAAATAGGCAGGACAAAATAGATAGGGGGCAATCGGGGGGATATTTAAAGGCCGACAAGAGCAGGAAGAACATAAAAAAGTGTCGCTTAATGAATATTCAGACAAGCAAAACAGTCTGGAAAAATTATGCGCAGAGCGCAGCTGACAGACGTCAGGAGAGACAAGAGCGGAGTGTGAAAATTGGCATATAAAGATATCCAAAAGAGTATAAATCGCGGGAAAGAGGAAGCGTGCAAGACTCTGGCCGCAGATAAAAAGCCGGCGAGATGCATGTTTAGAAAATGTAGATGATGGCCAGCCAAGTGTCGGCAACGCGGAAAGGGAATTGCAGGTAAAAGGTATCGGCAACGGAAAGAGGAAGCAGCAGAAGCAATGGCAGCAGCAACGGCAGAAGGAGCAGCAGAAAAGAGAGCAACAGCTAATATGTAGGTGCGTCGGGGGATGTGCGATGCATGCGTGTAGTACCCTTTTCTGCTTGGTCAAAGGATGCTGCAAAGGGTGTCGCGCCTATCCGACTGGCGCCCCCCAAATGAGGAGAGCGCTGGAAGCCAGAAAAGAGAGGTAAAGGCGAGGAGAGGGGCGGGTGGAAGAGGTGGGTATTGTGCAGGGGTGGGGCTTTTATTCGTCAAACCGCTTTTAGCACCAGTGCGTATAACCTGCTTTCTTGCCCCCTGCCTGCATTAGGAAAAGTGCCACAGCTGTCACATCATCATCTTTCATTCAGATACCACAGGAAAGCGTTGATAAGCATTGGATGACTGGGAACCCCCAGGGTCGTCCAACTGCACGTATCTCCATGCTGCAGAACGCTTTTGCTGGCGTGCAAACAGATTGGTGCATAGATCATCTTCTCTATTGATGCGAATATTAATGAAGTGTCCTAAGCAGATATGACACGAAGGATGCAGCAGTATATGGAGAAACAGGATGTGCAGAAGAGCAACAAGAGGAGAAAGAAAGAGGAACAATGGGGGATACAAGCAGCGCTTGCACGCACACTAAGCACGCCTCGCCACATTGTGGATTGGAACGCAACAGGAGGGTTTTGTTCCTGTATGTTGGCCGGGCCGCGGTAACCGACACAAAAAGAGAAGACACAGCCATCCGATTGCTTGACATGTAGACAATTGCACAGCAAACAACGCAAAAAGACGTATTTGGAAGACAAACAAAAAAAGGGAATCTGGCGTAACTGTGGCGGTTAAGGTTGAGACAATTGCTGCGACCCTTTCAGTTATTTCTTTCGCTTAGAAAAAAAAACAAGAAAAAGGAAAAGAAATAAGGAAGCGGCATCAGCAAGAAGCTTCAATGGGATGATGGTGACGAAGAGACGAACAAGGAGGGGGGCTACCGCCTCGTCGGCAAGCCACGCCCTTTTTTCGCCATTGATTCTTGTCACAGCAGCGAAAAATGCGAGGGTCTTTTTTGTTTTGTCTCCTTGTTTATGTAGCTGCCATTTTTTTGACACCCAGAAAGGTATTTGAAATTGTAGGAGATTTTCAAACGGGGAGCCAAACTGGTAAAAAAACAAAAATGGATTGAAAGTAGAAAAGTCGCATAGACAGGCGAAATGTGGGCGCCGTTTACATGCCAGCCTCCCCTTCAATGGAAAATTAACGGCGAATGGAAGTGACAAAACGGTTATCAATGGAAAAACGCGATAGTTATTAACAAGGGTGAAGCCGACTGAATGGAAGGCAAGAAGAAACTAATGTAAAATCAAATAAAATGTGACCTTTACAAAACAGCTGTATTCAGCAGGATGGATGCTGTAAAGAAAAAACACGTATAATGTTTTGTCTTCATGAAATATGGATGAGAAACTGTTTGGCAATGTTGCGTTTTTTAGATCTGTCACACATGCAAGCAAAATAACATGAATCTAGCAATTCATATTAAAAATGTAATCACCAATTGAGAAACATGCCAAGAGTTTGTCGACTACGACTTTATTGCTCAGATGTATAGAATTCCAGCTATCCAACGAATGCGTACTGAATAAGCAAGAAAAAAAAGAATAAAGGGGGCAAGTAAAAAAAGTAAAAAAAAGAACCAAACTTACCTGTTGCATACAAGTATTAAATATAAAACGTTGGGGGTAGTGCCATATAGACTATATGCTAGTGCAAAATGTCAGTGGATAATGCAAATATATGCTAGCAGTGGAGAAAAGAAAAATATATATAAATATCGGAAATACAAAATAAGGAACCACAAAAAGAGCCGACCTCTGGATGCCAGGAATGACGCAGGTATTTAAATGAAAAAGAATAAGAAGCAAAAGGAAAGATGAGGAATCAATCGGTGAACTCCGAATGACAGCGGGAGAAAACGGGGAGAAAAGAAAGAGTTTAGCAACGAGAAGAGAACAGAATAAAATAAAATAAAATAAAATAATGATGGCACCGGTGCTTGAATTGGAATAATGCGGCAAGAGAGAAAATAGTTCACCAAAAAAGGAAAGTCAAGAGGCTGGGCTGACCACGGAGTACAAGCATAAAATGGCAGGTGAGTAGCGTTGTGGTGACAGCTGCTAATACTAGGTCAGAAGCAAAATGAAAAAAGAATGACAAAAAGATATGGAAAAAGGGGGGCAAGAGAAAAGAACCCAAAAAGGATACAGGAATAAAGCGATGGCAAGAAAAAAAAGGTTATCCTTCCCGACGCTCGAGCTTTAAGAGCGAGCAGTGGAAGAGAGAAAGGAGGATGGAGAGGTATATAACGTATTCGTAGGCGTGTGGAAAAGCAAAGAGGCAGAAAAGGGGGGGTGCTGGAAACAAGGGCGTATGGAGGAAATGTCTGGGCCGAGCAGAATAAGGGGAGGCAGCATCGCAAAGAAAGCCCACCCGCAGCCTCGCCCGGGTGATTTAGTGACCGAGGAAGAAAGGGAATGCCCGAGGCCTTGCGCGCAGTCCTTTGTTGCTGGCTTTCGTGTGTGAATGTGGACAACCACGGACGTATGCGAGGCGAAGGGGGAGGGGGCTGCAAAAAGGGTGTGTCTACGGGGGTAGCTTCTCCCCCCGGGGGTGTGCTGTCTGCCGGCGAAAGGGGGGAGTCAAGGCCAGTGCACCTTATGATCCATTGTCCGACTGTGTTGCTTCGCAGTAGCGCCTTTTCTAGCCGTGGATTATGTGCTGAATCCTCCACCTTGCTGCTTTTCTTTGCTTGCACCAACCGCCCGAGCAATGGGAAAACGCGAATGGCAGCCAACCCAGGCCGTGGTGGCAGGGCTGCCATCCTATGCATCGGAAAACATCCTGCATCAGACAGGGTGTAGGCGTCTGTGACTCTTGCAATGCATCCGACTCTGCGCTACCAGCCAGGCACCGCAGCCTGTTCATGATTCCGTTCCTGTTTCTGTCTCATTGGAATGCACACTCGCTTGTTTGCCTGCCTTCCCGCTCTTGTGTGTTCGTTTTCCGACGGCACCTGCAACTGGCTGTAGGCAGGAGCAACCGCAAGGAAAAGGCAAGAGATTGGGAAGCGCAGCAGATGTGCAATGGCCATGGCCTCCATTGTGTGCTCTACGGAATGTGTTGTTTATCTTCTGCAACAAGCATGAAAAAGGAAATGCAGGAAACGCATGTTCATTTCCCGTCTGCGCCTGTGCCTGCGCATCGATTTTCCGGAGGACCTTTTTTTTTTCGTTTTTTGAAGGCATCAATGTCTTTATTTATTCGTTCTTGGCTTAAAAAGGCTCTTCAGCGTACATTTGCTTTTACTTCAACAATATTTAGGCAGTGTGCACCTTTTGGTCAGAGTCCACACATAAGGTTCCAATTTCTTTTTTACGTTGGTTTATTGAAATGTCTATTTTTAAATGTTGACAAACGTCAGATTTAGGGTGTATGCTGTACAGAGTCTTTTAGATATGCAATGCAATCGTTCTTACAATAAATACATCGAATGTAGACATTGTGCGCATATACATGATGCTGTTGTCTTCCGATGAAAGCTTGCCGATGATGACTATAATTATAATGATGATAGAAAACAGACATTAGATATGTCTCGAGCGGTGGCATGCCCAACGCTTCTATTTAAAAGCACCTATGCGTTGCGCAGACAGGTGGTTTGTATCTCATGACATAGCTTGCCGCTGCTGTCGATCCCGACAAATTAAACCGAACTAGGTGGATGCCAAACGCTCGCAAGGAAGCTCTTTTAGTGCCAAGAGATGAAGCAATTCAGACACTAGATGTTTTTTTAAAAGAAATATATTAAAAAGGAAAACCAACCCACACTAGCCTTTTCCGGCTCATGCGCATTATTAGCATCTGCGGATAAGGAACGTGGGATGAGCACAGGGAAGCCATATATTTCCGGCCAGGAACAAAGGCAACAACGGAATCAAACAGAAAATAAATAAATCTTTGGGTTTTGTTCCACCACATGCAATACCTTTTTCTTTTGTCTGGTTCCTTTCTCTCTCGCCTTCTCCTTTTTTCTATTCTTCGAAGCATTCAGGTGCACTTTCTTGTACAGATCACAGATAATGGTGCGAACACGGCTTGTGAATGCACAAGAAAAAAAAGGCATCTCCAATTGTGACAGCAAATAAAAAAATAACCCACCTTGTATGCCACTTGTTCTTTTTTCCCTCCTCCTTTTCCCAGAATATTGTGTTTTCCCTTTCTTTTTTCCTTCTGGAAGAGTATCCTCTATTGGTTAGCTCCTTATTCCGAATATCTTGCGTCTGTCCTTGTTCTGTCTTTTATTATTCCTTCCATGGCAAAGGGTGCACTATTGCGGGTGCAAAGAATATAGTCAGGTTATTCTATCCCTCGTCTCGTAGAAAGTGGCTAACCGTCCTGTCAGTTATAACGTAATTTGCACTAACCACCTTGTTTCCATTTTATCTTGACTTGCGTTTTTTGATTCTTTATCCGTTTCAGTTAACAAGCACAAGAAAAAGTGGGAGAAAAGACAGATAAGGGTAAAGTGACATTCATTCGGCATGTACGCTGGCAGACGCCTTGTGCATGCAACGGTGGCTTTTCTCGCGCCAGGAAGAGGAGCAGCAGCAGCAGCAACAGAAGCAGGATGGCGCGGCGCATTGGCAGCTATCGGGCCGACCTTTGTCCGCAGGCTGTCAGCAACATGCAGAAACGAAAGCGACGGCACCAGCAACAACAACAACAACAACAAGAAGCAGAAGCAGCCATTTTACGTAACCTTTGGGAAGCTGGACCATTCTTCTGCCGGGTGCATCGCCACAATAACGATGAGCAATCCGCGCGCAAACACATTTGATCAAGATTCGCTCGATGCGCTCAACAAGGCCGTTGGCTTAGCAACGGCGGCCGAGAAAGATGTTCGTGGGCTGGTGCTGCGATCCGACGTGGATGGGTTCTTTTCCAGCGGCTTTGACCTGTCTGTTTTCCAGGACATAACGCACGCCGAGTTTATGCGGCTCTGGACCGCCTCAAAGGCCATATTCCGCCGCATCCACGCTCTGCCTGTGCCCTCGGTGGCGGCCATCGACGGCCATGCGCTGGGGCTGGGCTTTGTGTTTGCAATGGCTTGCCAGCTCCGCTGTATGGTGCATCCCGAGCCACACGAGCGCAAGAAAAAGCCTCCGCTTGTTGGCCTCAACGAGGTGGCCGTGGGTCTTCCGGTTCCCGAATGGCTTACTCTGCGGTTCCGCCACCTCACAACGCCGCGTATTGCTGAGGATCTGCTGCCGACAGGCGCAATGCTTCCAGCTGACCGCGCATTGGAGGCCGGACTGGTGGACCGGCTGTTTCCATCCAGCGCAGCCATGCACGACGCCATTCTGGCCGATCTCAGCCGCCGCGCCATGGTCCCCCACGAAGCCCAGAAACAAACCATCGGTCTGCTGCGGAGCGAGTATCTGGCCCGCTTTGACGCGTGCAACGAACGCGACAACGACTTTTTCTGGAGCGCAGTCAGCAGCCCCGCCACGCAGGCAGCAATCACCAGTGCGCTGGCCAGACTCAAGGCCAAGAAACCGAGCCGCTGATATAAAAAACTACAAAAGCGCAGTGTGATGTGGTGGTCACGTTGCCCTAGATTCTACTGTTTATCATAGCTTTAATTTCTTTCTTTTCTCTTTTGCCAACGTAATGAACACAGGCAATAACCGCTTGTTACTGCTTACCCGTCGGAAAGTATTTTTCCATTTTTCATTGGCCATTTTGTAGGGGCGCTTTTCGGGTTTATTGCTTGCGACAATTATAATTATTTTTAAACAGAAACCCATTAACCTAAAAACTCGGCTAGTGCTGTCTACTTTTTACTACCCGCTGCTGATTGTAACATGTTCATCTTACTGCCTTGGAAAGCATTTTTGGCTCCTAGTCATTTTATCCATTGTTGCGAGATCCTTGTCAGTGATGACAAATGGAAATAAAAAAGTAACCACAATAAGCAATAAAATAGAAAATAAAAATGAACATGGGTCATTTCATATTTATTAGCATTAAATAATGGCAACGCATTCTTCCCCCTTTAATTTCTAAACAGTAGCCAGATCCATTTACTAGTTGGGCGCCATCAGTACTACTCCATATACATTGGCGGCACCAATTCCATATATTCGCTTTTACTGAATGTCAACCACATTGTCATCAGCACTGTCTTTCCCATTGTGCTGTAACTCTAGTTCGGGTGGATTACACATGCAATCTTGTGCGGATGTGTCGTAAAATAACCAGCAGAAATAAAACAATACGTGACAGCCATCCTCGCCCCTCTTCTCTCTTTCTGTTTTGCGCAGTACCTGGCAATTGTTCATGGCGACTTGTGGCGGTGTTTACGCGTTTACATAAATCTCTCCATTTAACTGCTTTTTTTAGCTCGCCTAAACAACGGCATTATGTTACTTTAAATGGAAAAACAAAGCAAAGTAAATTTAGCAAAACTGCAAAGACGCGCGCATAAAAGAAAGTAAATAAAAGCGAACTCCAGAGGCAATCAAAGCTCAATGCGCAGCGGAATCTCATCCTCGTCAATGGCAATCTCACCGCTATCGGCAATGACAACGTCCTCCTTGGGCTTGTCGCCAGCGCTGGTTGGCGTGTTCTCGATCTCATGGACAATATCCATGCCCTCCATAACCTTGCCAAAGACAACATGGCGCCCATCCAGCCATGACGTGGTCACCGTCGTGATGAAGAACTGCGATCCATTAGTGTCCTTGCCAGCATTGGCCATTGACAGAATGCCAGGACCCTTGTGGCGGAGCTTGAAGTTCTCATCCGCAAACTTTTCGCCGTAAATCGACTTCCCACCCGTGCCGTCGCCGTTGGTGAAATCGCCGCCCTGGATCATAAACTCCTTGATGACGCGATGGAACTTGCTGCCCTTGTATCCAAAGCCCTCCGTTCCGAGTGCAAGCTTGCGGAAGTTCTCCGCGGTCTTTGGGACCGTCTTGCCAAAGAGCCCAATCACGATGCGTCCGAGATCCTTGTCGCCCTGCTTGATGTCAAAGTACACCTTGTCCGTCACCACCGGCCCACGCGCTGCCTCCACAATGCGCGCGCTCACCATCATCAGCAGAAGCGTGATGTAGAACAGCCCTGAGGCTCGAAGAAGCGTAATCGGGATCTTCATTGTCTCCTACCTTTTGCAATGATGTAAATAAAAACTAAACGAGGCTTCGCAGGCAAAAAGTACAGAGGAGAGTTGCGTAAATGTTAAAAGAAGAAGCAGATGAAGGAAAAAAAGAATTGTTTTCACAAAAAGTAAAGAAAGGCGATGAAAGGAAATTCAGCAAAACACAGAAAGCGATATGCTCGCCTTTTTCGTCTCCATCCTCACAAACGCCCCCACGTCATGCATGTCTGGCGAAATTAGCGCAATCACAAGTACGCGATCAGATTATAATCAGATTGTCATTTCAGCTCTCAGCCCGTTTAGGTTTTCATTATTGTTTTTTTTACATTTTTCGTTACTTGTTTGGCAAAACCCCGATGAAAGTGAGTGAGTGAGAGAAAACAAGAGTGAGCGACATACTCGTGCGTTGCTTTCGGCTTTCCTTCTCTTGGCGCGCCCATTTCATTTTATACACACTTGTTGCCGACAGAAAAAAAGGACCATTGACGGTTTCCTTGCACTTCTCCTTTTCCTCCTCCTTCTCCATCTTTCTTTCCCATCCTTTCATTCGGCGCCTGTCAGTTGCTTTCACTTTTTTTTCTTTTTGCGAAAATGAGCTCTAGTCTGGTGCAAACGGCGATTCCCATCCTCGCGTACTGCGCCTCGTCCATCACAATGACGCTGGTCAACAAGCTGGTTCTGTCGGGGTTCCAGTTCCATATGGTGTTCTTCATGCTGGCGGTGCAGGCGTTCGGGAGCGTCGGACTCATGGTGCTGGCGAATCGCGTTGGACTGAATGTCAAGTACCGCGCAATGAACAAGGCCGACGCCAAGACGTGGTTCCCCGTGGCGTGTTCGCAGGCAATGATGCTGTACACGGGCGGCAAGGCGCTCGAGTACCTGAATGTGCCGCTCTTCACGGTGTTCAAGAACCTGACGATTATTGCGGTGGCATACGGAGAGAAGCTGGTGTTCAACGCGGCCGTTACGCCGCTGATGCTCACGTCATTCTCACTCATGGTTCTGTCGTCGATTGTTGGCGCTTGGAACGATATCTCGTTCACCGGATGGGGGTACTTTTGGATGACGCTCAACTGCTTCACTTCTGCAACCTTTGTCATCCACATGCGCAAGGTCATCAAGCAGGTCAACTTCCAGGACTTTGACACCGTGTACTTTAACAATCTTCTGACGCTGCCGCTCTACATTGTTCTTAGTCTCGTGCAGGAGAACTGGTCTGGCTTTGTTGTCTACTACTCGGACAAGACGAACTCTGACGAGCTCAGTCTGTTTGTGCGTGGAATGCTCATCTCGGGCGTCGCAGCCTTCGCTATCTCGTACTGCTCGCCCTGGTGTCTGCGCACAACCTCGTCTACCACATACTCGATGATCGGAGCCCTCAACAAGCTTCCCATCGCGCTCTTTGCCATGCTGTGGTTCCCCGATCCCGTCACCGCCGGCGGCGTCCTGGCTGTCATTCTGGGCTTTGCCGCAGGCCTTGTCTACACCCACGCAAAGAACCTGCAGAAGCGCGACCAGCCCCGCGGGTCCCAGGTGCTCCCTCCGCCCATTTCCATGGAACGGCTCGGCCACAGTGACCGCCCATCATCCAGTCGCGAGAACAAGCAATAGATCGCTCCTCATTTCCACTTTCGCGTGTTATAAAATCAAAACAAGACATTTTCTTTATTCGACATCAATTTCAAAATAAAAAAACTAAAGCAAACAAACAACGGAACATGCTATATCTTGAGGCAAAAACAAATCCACCTACACATTCATATAAACGCATGACTTTCAGACAGCGCGATAAAACAAGACATAATACATTAGTAACTAGTTTCATACACTGTGAATATCTATCTGCCTTTCGGCCGTTCGCGCTGGTTGTGTTTGGGCTCAGACAAGATTAGTTTAGGTAGCTAGGTGATTTTCGTCATTACTCGGATGGATTCGCAGAAAGAGAATACCGTCAAGTAAATAAAGTCAAATGCCTGAATCATCATTGCCGCACAGGTTTCCACAATCTAAAAGATACTTACATATAGTGAACTGCTTTACAAGAAAGAATGGAGACCCGCTCAACTACTATACCTATCAGAGCAAAAGAACAAATAAACACCACAGTATGTTTAGTTACCACTAGTAGTAATAAATAGCAACAGACTGTCCGATGCCGCCCGAAAACAACTCTGCAGCACGTCGCTTGTCTCAGTCAATTATGTTTTAGGTAGCTAGGATATTGTCGTCATTACTCAAGCAAGCCCTTCAGAAAGAAAAGCCTTGGAGTAAATAAAGTCAAATGCCTGACTCATCATTGAAAAGCAACTGTGGTTGTTCAGAAAAGA